>VYXD01013260.1:18163-262934 GCA_013397195.1 Hylia prasina | reverse complement strand
AAAAAAAAAAAAAAAAAAAAAAGAGGAGTTATTAGCCCATTATGTTTTTACATATCCTTTTAGATAAAGGAAAAAGACTGATACCTTCCAGTCAAATGGAAGGCTGATGTGAGTGATCTGACTCCTCCATCGATGTGACATCTGACTCACTGCTAACAGTTATTGGTGTTGATAGGCACATCCCACACAGAGAGCCAAATGCAGTTGTTTTGATCCCTTGTTCTTTTATTTCTATTCCTTCTCCCTGTTTTCTGTCACAATGTCATGTTGAATCATTGTTTGGTGGCACATGCAGGACCTCTCAAGTGCTGAGGTATCAGACTTCAGGAACTGCATTGAAATGAATATAATAATGAGAACCAGAAGGCAACACAAACCCACTGCTCAGGAGAGGAGGCAGCTAATGAGTGTTCTCAGTGGATGCTGGGGAGAAGAACCAGAGGTGCATCCTCTGGACAAGCAGGTATTGGCTTGTCTCAGGGTCCAGTTACAGGCACACTGAGAAGATCAGTGCTGATGTCTGTCACTCTGTACACATCAAGATGCTTATTTGAGAAAACAGACCAGTGGTATGAAGAGCAGCATTACAGATATATACATGTGTGTGTGTTTGGACATATATGTGTGTGTGTGTGCATATATATATATATATAAAGTGAGTACTGTGCTTTTTCAATTTCCATGTGTGTCTTGCTAGTTCAGCTTTCCATAGTTTTTTCGGAAGGAAACAGATATCTAGCTTCCTCCCCTGTTGCTTTTCTTGTGCATATCATCTTATGATGAACTGAACTGTCTGGGTCTGTGCATACATGTTCAACATACATCCATACTGTGGGATCTTTTCCCATCCTGTCTAGGCATTGAGTTGGGACTCAGTTTTCAGATCAATTGGTGCTTTTCTGTGTCTGCCTGTTTGGAGGGTAGATTAATATTTGCTTTCTGATTTTCTAAGGTTTTAGATGGAACTCCGGATACTTGTTCCATTTTGTCAAAAAGCTTGACAAGGATGAGAAGTTTGAATACTATTCCAGCTACAGCCTATTTTTGTATGTGTTGATGTATATGTATGCTTGCATGACAATAATTCTATTTACAGCAATAGCAACAGCAATGATTGATGTGGCCTAAATGTTTCCATTTGCTTATAATTATATGACATTTGTAGCTGTATGAGATAATTTAGTGCCTTATTTCTGTCCAGAGGAGATTTTTTCAGAGTTTTTTCAGTCTTTTTCTAATATTCAGTCAGATAATCCCATTGTTTTTCATGTATTTATAGACTCATGCAGTCCAAAGCTATTTTGGCTGTCTTGATGTTCTGTACCTCATAGGCCTTTTATTTCACATAATTATCCCTTAACTGCACTCCATAAGCTGTATTTGCTGGTGTCTATCTTCCATGAAAGCCCTGGCTCGATTCATAAATGTAGACTCCACTGATTTACCTGATGGCCTGTTCAAATTGTTAATTACCATATGGCAAGAAATGTGTCTAATTTTGCTTGGCTTCCACCTTCAGCCTTGAGAGCTACTTTGTTAATATCAATATGGAATATGAGTCCTTTCATGTTCAGTATTTTGTCCTCATGTAGATAGAGAGTAATGAAATCATCTCCCAGTCATGTTTTTTTATAAACTAAAAGCATTTTGCTGTTGAAACCCCTCTATTTTCTCCAGTCCTTAAGAATGGATTGTAGCTCTTTTCATCACCTTTTCTAATTTGTCAGAACTGGTTTTTACTAACCTAGTCTCATGAATGAACAGAAGTAAGAGCATTTCCCATGCTTGCAGTGTTCTTCTGTTCAATTCCCCTCCCTCTCTTTAACCCTCAAAGTAGAAGCAATTATTTCAACCCATCTTCCTTTAACATCATTAGGACTTTGTTAAATTGCTTGCCCACCATGTTCCCTAAGTTAATTTTCAGAAGCTCTATAGTCTCACATTTTATGTGTGAGGGTATGGCCAGTCCTCCCTTGTCCCCAGTAAAAACCCTTAGGGGATGGTGACACACTGATGACTGGCATTTCAGCCAACCTAATCTACTTAGCTTTCATTTTGTTGCTAATTTAGTATCAGGGTTTTTTACAATGTGAATCTGTAACGTGGTTTTTCTTTTTCATCAAAACTGAAGCTATCCACTACCAGTGACTCAGACAAGAATGTCTTTTGTTTGTAAACCAGCATCTGCATCTACCCTTGCTTTCAACACCACTAAACCTTGGGAGTGTTCTGTGGTCATGCAGAAGTAGCAAAAGGTGAGATGATGGCATAATGCAATTGCAGTGTTCATTCACCCAGCTTCCAGAAGCACCCAGAGATTGTGCCAGGAGGCCACATATTGTTGGCCTGGGCCTGAAAGTGAGAACAGCCTTGAAGCCAATTTTCCTTCCTGCCATCTCCTCATTTTGAGAAGTGCATGAGAATCTGCCTCACTCTGTCTATAGCAGCATGTATCTTTCCATACAAGTATATGCTTTACCATATTTACTTAAATTATGAGTATATTTGTTTTCCTTTATGAAACAGCCCTTTCATCCAATCATTTCTGCTTTTTTACCTTGAACTTGCAACCTGCCTTGGATTTAGTTTTTAATGTAATTAGTTTGCGCCAGAAATAAAAGTGATTGGTGGCTTACCAATGTTTTCTTCACACCCATCTGTTTTCATTTCTGCCTTTTAGTCCTAGGTAAAGAATGCACACTTTCATTAAATCTAACAACTTAAAGGTCCCTTTTAATTTGCATTTTGGAAAAGAAACTGTATAAAAATTAATCAGATACATTTGGCCTAGTCACACACTAATGTAGAGGACAAAATGTCTTAACTTTCCTGGTATTTTGAGATACAATCAGTTGATTTAGAAATTATTTGCCATGTAATCCCACTACCTTCCACATTTCAGGAATTATAACTACATGCAGAAGTATCTACAGTTTTTGAGATGGTGAAAGGAAGTGTGTTTTATAGTTATTTAATACTAAAGTATTCCACCTAGGGATATCTTTTAAGTGTTCCTTCTAGAAGACACCAGAGACCTTGCAAAACTGGATGACTTCTACATGATGATGATCTTGAGTAGGAAAAAAAAGACTACCTAGGGAAGAGATTCACATTTCCATATTTTATTTCTTCCTCTATGTTTTGAAAATTATGTAATCATTTGTATTTTAGAATCTCTTTGTGAGTACCATGGAGGTTACCAAAAGGATTGTTTCCAAGCATTGAAGGAAGTGGCATTTTACTCATCATCTGGTAGTGATCTGAACTACAAAATGACATCCACAGGTCAGCACAGAACACTGAAGAACTCTTTGTTCAACAAGAGGGTATTGGCTGCCAAGCATGTATCTGGATTTTTGAGTATTATTTTCATTTAAATGTCTTATTCTGGCCAATTCTTAATATGTGGAAAAAAACAGCTGCTAAAAAGGTCATACTAGACTGACCAAGTAAAAGCATCTCCAGGAAACTTACAGATTTTATCAAAGAAAAAATGCAGGTTTCCTCAGGTCTGTCAGCTTCACATAGGCCCAGTCACAATCTCTTTGTCTGACTGTTAGAAATGAACCATTGACCATGAGCATTTTTTGGTGGCTCTCACGTATTTCATCAATTAAGGTATTCCTGTGTAGTTAACAGTAGTTAACTGAAATTCAGTTCTATTTTATCAGCCTAAGTGCTTTTTCTGAAATACTAAACTGCATTAAACACTATTTTTTTAAAGGTTAGCAGTGGTGGTACAATTCAGTATATTTAAGAACTTACTTTTATTGGTCTTTTGTGTCCCTCTGTGTGTTCTTTGTTCCTCACTTGCTAGATAGTTCTGTAGTTTAGAAAGAAATAATCCACAAATGTTCTTATCTATTGCTTCTTTTCAAAGCCTTAGTTTTTAACCAGTTTTTCATAGATAGTCTTTCATGCCTGATGAAGTAGTTCCTCATCAGAGAATGCTGTTTGAATATCTGATTTAATAAAAACATATTGCTGTAACTGTTAGCTATCATGACCTGGCAACCCTAACATAATCCTGTTAACACACAATACAAATAATGCAAACACAGGTCTTGCTCCCGTGTTTGCATTATTTGTCAAATTCTTTGATAATAGCGTTCCTTCACTCAAAAAGAAGTAAGGAGCCCCCAAAATTGCTTTCAGTGGTAACCAGCAGAAACCAGACCCTGAGCTGATGAATATTTTAAAACCTGATACATACCAATGGCCACAAAATGGCCACAAAAATATACTCCATGTTTTTTCTCTGTGAATGCTGTCCTGGGAAAAGGTGCTGGGGAGGTTGGCCTCAGAGCCAGGTATCTGTTCAACCTCTCTGCTCTTTAGGTGAGTTGTAGAAACTCACAAGAATAAATATTGCTGACAACATATGTGGTTGTTGAGTGTGTGTTTGGCCTGATCAGTGAGGTGAATGAATCCTGTTGACGTTTACAAAGAAATGGTTAGAAAATATTCATATGTAACATAGGAATCTTTTAACATAATATTTTTTAGGTACTCATCCAAGAAATTTGGGTGGCTTCTTATTGCTATGAAATTTAACATTTAGAATAGAATATTCATAACTTCTTTCTGTGTTTTCAAGTGTAAATAATACTTTTTTGTCTATAAGGCTCTTTTTGTTAAGGGTTCTCAGAATGCTTTGCCATATAGAGATGATTTCTCTAGACTTGATGCTAACTGGTGTTTCTTCTGGTAATTTTGTTTTCAAGCATATAGCATGTCAGATCTGTGTCAACGCACACTAAAAATTGCTCCGTGAATCCTGTATACCATGCAGCTTTTGCAGAAGGTTAGTTAAGATATAGGAATAATGTCTATGGGGTGTGGATGTTATCTCTTTTTAGTGGAGTTTTGTTGTAACTGATTCTTGGGAAGAATGTTGATGAAGTGAGTGCTGTCCTTAAGCTGCAAAACTTGAGCTGAAACCCTCCCAACTGTTGCTTCATCAGCGTGGGCCCCATCATACTCACTGGGGACCTCCAACACCAATCCATCGGAATTATTTTCTATCCAGCAGCAACTGCCCCAAAGAGGGCAGTGATTCTGTACTCAGGCACATGAAGATTAAAAAGCTTGCTCCAGATAGAAGTCTTAGACTTTCTGACCTGTCCTCCAGCAGAGCAGAGCACAGCACAAGTACAAAGACATTTTGATGTGTGTGTAGCTTCTCTACTCCATCAAAGCTGGGTGGTAAAGTATTCCAATAGCTAAGGCAGAAGTAACTGTTGGGAGAGGGGAAGAATGTTTCTCTACAAAGCTGATGTTTGTAAATGTAGCAGCTTGTATCCAGCCTGTTTCCTCCTTAAACCCAGAGATCTGAACAAAAATTCTGCCAATGGAATATAGTAAAACAACAGGGTTATTTTAGTTTATGGGGATTGTGGTTTTTTTTTTTTTTTTTTCATTTATCAATACCTGAGGATAGTGTAAATAAACATAAGAGGAAGATTATGACATTAGGTTACATTTTTTAGGCAGATTAATTGCACATGGGACTCAGATGAAGGAAATGTTGTTTTATGTAGTAATATCTTGCAATACGATGCTCTTTAACACAGAAACAGTAAAGTGAGAGATTTTGGAATACCAGAAGTATGTGTCAGTAGTTGCTGTTTCCTTGCTAGATTTACGATACTTTTTGTTCTTCACACTAAGGAAAGCACCAAAACATTCAATAGAAAACTAGTGCATATTGAGTTAATTGTATGGGTAAAAAAAAAAAAATCCAAGACATGATAAAATTCAGTGCTGGATTACAACAGAGGAAAAAAAAAATGCAGCGCCACCAGTTCCTGAAGGCAGCTGAATTTCTGAATGTGCCTGAAAACTCCAAAAGAACATTTTAGAAATGTGTAATATTGAACTAATTATTTTAAATAGAATTGAGAAACAGTCTTCAAAGATTGTAATTAAATAAACGCTGCTAAATAAACCTTAAGGTATTAGTTTATAATGGGAAATGAAGAGGAAGCATACTGTTAGGACTGGAAAGCGGCCTGTCTCTAGAACAGAGCAGAATTTGACCAAGAAATACAAGTATTGTCTCAGTTGTATTGATGCCTACATGGAAACACTGCAGCAATTAACTTCCAGTTAATCTTCTGTTGCTAAATCCAAGCATATGAATACTTATTCCCTTAAAGTGATGTGAGTTGGATGAGATGATGACATTTTTCATGATTCCTCTCTTTCTAACCAGCTATGCTCTTGTAAGCTCATTTAAAGGGTGTGACTGTTTTCAGTTTGATGTGTATTATGAATGCCCAAAAACGTAACAATTTGTGGTCCTTTCTTGTACCCCCCTTCCCCATTATTTCCTTTCCATATTTAATTTTAAAAGTCATTAATGGGAATGATTCCCAGCCAGGAGGGGTGTGTCAGATAGTTTTCTCAGACTTTATTCAGCCCCATAATATTGACTATAATGCACTGCAGGGCTGGGTATATTGTGGTTGGTCTTCCGTACTATGGAATAAGCAAATCAAGTTTGCTGGTGAAGATCAGAGGGCTCTGTCTGTATGCAATCTTTTATAATCAGGAGAAAATAAGACGACCTCTTACATTCCAGGTCTTGTAATTCAACTTGGACATAATGCAGTGATGCTCCATCTTGGAAAGTTGCTACTGGAAATTTGTAGGAAACTATAATTTTGAGGAAATGGAGTGTTAGTGAAACTACATTTGAAAATCTAAATTTTAAAATAAAATGTGGTAAATTTAATATTTTTACTTATAATACAAACATAAGAATAGAAATATGTTAATATATATGCAGAAGGGGTAAAGTCAAAGCATGGTATCCTAGCAAAACAATCCACATGCCAACAGGAGGATTGCCTCCTTAGCTTTTTTTTAACCTTGATGAATCATCTGTCTTGGACAAGAAGACTTGATAGCCCTTCTTAGCTGATGTAAGTTGATGAAAATAATGTTGCAGTATTATTATTAATGATAATAATAATAATACTGCTATGTAAAGAAATACTGAAAACTTAAGAAGAAAAGAATTTTCCATTAGATAGATAAAAACCTGACATTGCTTACTGTTCTCTAGCTATTGACAGTTTCCTACCTTGACAAGGAATTATATTAATAAATATCTTCAACTAGGAGACTCTAACTGAGACACCACACTGCAAGAACCTGTAGGAAGGGGGGACATGAGCCACGATTGTCATCCAGAATTCCGAAGTGGAAAGAGAGGCCTAAAATGACCTGACAAAGGAATGCTGTATCACTTGAGGGCTGATGCTCCAGCCTCCGTGCCACACTCTCTTCTGCTCCACCTGCCTGGGATACAGACAGGGCTGTTCACAGAACCAGTCAGAGCATGACAAATGCTGGGGAGGTTTCAGTAGCTGATGGCTGGGATGCCTCATGGACTGTTTCTATTCCCGTGTTCCAGCGAAGCTGTTGTGCCTTCAGACGAACATCTGTGTAGACTGCTGTCATTCAGGATTTTAAAGAACACTACCTTTTTTGATGGTTTGATTCGGTAGCAATGGAGCACAGTGTTTTTGGGGCCTATTTTCAGCAGCCTAAGGCTAGGAAGCTCAATTTTTCAACAGGATTGTTTACTGGGAAGAAAAGGCTACATGATCTTGGTGACAACTTGAAGACCGTTGTCTCAATAACTAGTGATAGGACTCTGTTACAGACAGGGAAATGCAGCAATAGCTGCTCCTTTTTTTAACTGTGGTGCTGTCTTGTCTTTAGCAAGCTTGTAAAACCAGGACAACACCAAAGAAGAATAAAACGTATTAAAAGAATTATAAGGTTCAATCTTATGTTCTACACTTTGTCTCACATTAGAAAGTTTCTTTGAAAGTGCAAGAAATGCGATCTGTGGTTTACGCAAAATGACTTTTGATGAGTTCTAGTGCTGTTTCTCCCCTTGAGACATATGGCTTAATCTCTTTGTGTACACTTTTAAGCAAAGTTAAAAGCTTCAAAAAATGGAAATTTGCTTAATAAATAGGTATAAAATACCTGAGAGCTTGTTCTGGAAAAGGATGGGTTATTTTATGGCTGGAGCTTTAAAGTAAACAATGGTTTCAGGTGTGAAATGTTAAAAAGTATTTAGATATTTTTATTATGTAATTCACTTTCATCAAAAAATATTGACTATAAAGTCATGGTAACAATTTTTAATTAGTTTTTTACCTAAATAAAATTGTAGTATGCAATAAATATTTGGACATCTGGGTATCTATTTGAATATTCAGTGTTTATTCCTTATTGATCCTGGCTGATGAGAAGCATAGCATCCCTACCAAAGAACACCGTCCTCTCTAAAGTATAGTTAAGTGTTAGTGTTATCATTTTATCTATTTCAGAGCACTGATTACTTCAGCAACCTGGGTAGAGATTTGCCTGACCCAGGATTTCCCTGACTTTCACCATTTTTTTGCTTAAGAAAAATGTTGATTCAGTGACTGTAGCCGTGTGCACGCTTCTGGGAAATTACAGCCAAGATTTGTAGTAGTGCTTTTCATATAGGAAGAATAAGATGATTGTCATAATTACTGATATTTCTCTCTGATTACAGAAGTATTTTTTAATTCTTGTGCTGTTGATGCCTTTCTCAACTCCTTCCTTTTCATTCTGTCTGGAAGTCACTTTAGTGTGGTTACCATCCTGCCTCCTGTTACTTCAACACTTTTAAAATGTATTTCTTCTGAAAAATTACTCATGGTGGCACCAGACAATGTTTGTTTGTGACTAGTGGTCATCTGGCTTGAGAGATGAACAACATAGATGTCAAAATTGTAACAGAACTGTTCTGGCCCAGTTATCTGTTTTAAAAAACCCAACACCTGAATACCTTATCAGAGAGAAAAATAATGTGTGCAAATTATAAATATCATCCATGTACGGTAATGAGAAGAGTTTTCTAAAATTCTGTTCAATTTGCTAAATTGCTGTGTGGATCAGGTGGAGCACGAGTGGTTTTGACAAATGTCACTGCATGACCATGATGAACCTCATCTCCTCTCACCATAACATTGCTGTGATTTGGTCTGGCCTAAATGACTTTACTTCATGATTTACCTTCAGCAGACAGTTACTGCTTGCTTTCTAATGCTGCTGCTCATGCCTTACAAATACTTATGGATTAATTTGCCCACAACATCAGTACCAATGTATGTACTAAAAATAGATAACTTCAAACTCTACAGGAAATTAAAGGTCACATCAAACTGAATATAGACAGCAGCATTATAGGGATAGGCAAAATAGAATCATTGCCTCAAATTTGATGCTATTTCAAAATTGTTGAAGAGACCTTTAACCTTGAAATCCTGAAATACCCATGTGAATTTTAAAATTAAATTATACCCTCTCCCATACACCAAAAACCTTCCTATGTATGATTCTTTCCTTTAGATTTCTTTCTGTACTTGTAATATAAATTCAGGTCAATTTTCAAATTTTTGTTAAAAAGTAGGAAGACTAAAGCTTACACAGATAATTGAGAAAAATAATGTCTTGATTTCAGCAGATGAAGGCTAGAAACCAAACACAGACTTGGAAAAAAGTAGGATTTACATTACTACTCTTTCTGATACAGAGCAATATTACTGAGAGGAATGTTAATGCTTGGGTTCCCCAGATTTTATAGAATTTTCTTATTCAAATATTAGGTTAAAAAAACCCAAAACATTCATGGCAAGTTTTTGTAAGTAAGGAAAAGGTTTGTTTAATTTCCCCACAGCAATGTGAGCTTTAATTAGTGCATATAAATAAAATTAAGCTTTTGGAAATTATAGCAATAGATCTGTAATTCAGAGTTTTAAAGAGTGGTATAACGGTAATTAATTTTGTGTTTAACATATCTTGAGATAATCATCTTTGCCTTTTATCCTTAGCTGAAACTTCCTAAGCACCTTATTTTCCCAGGAAACTCAAATCCCATCAATGTCCAATAAGGCTTAGGATATAGAGTGCATTGGCAAGTGGGACCAATCAAAAAAATGCCTTGATAGTTTTAAATGTAGCTTTTTTTCCTCTTGCCCTCCTGGGGATTGGATGAGGTGTGATTTAATTTTTGCATATATAAGCAGTGTTATTTTAGGATACATAAATAGGAGAATAAAGCAAGCTTACTGGAGATGATTACTGGTCTTGTGTCACTGGCCTTCTGTAAAATATTGCAGCTACTTTATTTTTAACCCTGAAAATAAGCTTGCTGAGTTCAAGGATTCTACACTGTATCTGCTTGTTATTTTTTTTTTTTTCCTCCCTCCTAGGGAAGCAAGCAGCTGCAGAATTGAAATGTTGCAAAGAAATTTACTTGTGCAAGTATTTTAGGAGATACTGACATTCTTACCAGCCACTGAGTCTGGATAGACAAGCTCTTCTCATGCTGTCGAATACCAGAAGATTATACCTGGCTGCTGGCGATCACTTTAGGTTATGGCAGCAGGAGATTAGCTCAAATTTATAACAGCTCACATTTTCCATTTTTTCTTGGTTTTCAGAGTGGCATGGAAATTATATTTGTGAATCCCTGGGGACTCTCACATTGGTGTCAGTTTTCAGATTTTGCCAGATACATCTAAATGTGGACATATAATGTAATGGAAAGAAATTGAAAAAATGATCTGTTTCTTCATTCTTTATTACTGAAGAGTTAAGAAAGTGATTTCTTAGGCTATTACACAAGTCTTAAACTGGATGTAAATGTTAGAATGAAATCAAATTGGTTAAGATTCCTTTGCCTGTGCATCTGTTGGAAAAAGATCCTATCAGAAATGCAGCAGGCACACGTGCTTTGGCTGTTTTTATTTTGGTAAGGTTTTATCCCAATCAAAGTTTTAATTAAATGTATATTTTAAGACTAATTTTATAACAAAAACTGAGTGTATTTTATTAATATGGTGCTAAAGAATCTTTCATTACCTCACACATTCAGAAACTTTTTATCAAATTCAATATTAACAGTTGATGTGTATAATACATTAATAAAAAGAAACAAAGTAGATTTCTGAAAAACATAATTGAAATATCCATGGCTGACAACCACATGAGAATTGGTTCCATGTTTGCACAGATGAGTTCTATGTATCCTTACAATAAGGATCTTGGCTGCATGTGTATGCTAAACTACCTGGTAAAACTACCTGGTTATCCAAGAGAAATGATAAGCTGAGGCAAAAGACTTCTTCCTACGGTCCTCACTCTTTTCCACACAGTAAATATCTGTATTCTATCTAATCTAAGGTGTTGGGCCAGGTATCCCTCTAACTTCAGGTCAAATATTTGAAAAGTAGGATTTTGAAAAGTGAGCTTTTCTTGTAAACTAGAAGAGCTTTGAAATTTTGGAGAGTACAATTTCGGGTTTTTTGAAAATAAACAGAATAAGGACCTTGATATAAAAATATTGTACAAGTTTCATTTCTTGACTAAAACAGGCTGTTGCATTAACTCTGCAAGTAGGAAGAGCTATGTCAAAATACTATTTATTCTTAATTTCCTGCTTTGGCATATACTCAATTATAGTTTTTCAAATGAAAGTTTTTCCCTGTAACATTTAGTTTAAGAAGGTTCTGCATTAGTTTGATTCAATGTAACATTATTTACTAAATGAAACATTATTTATTCAAGAAATTACTTTAAAGGCAGTGTAAAATGTACAGTGAAGTCCTTTCACTTACAATTACACCCACGTCTAAGTCTTCTCAACTTGAAGGGCACATTTTTGTGATCTGCACAGAGATTCCTTCCTCATATCTAATAATTTTGTGGCTTTTTTAAGAAATTCTAAATAAAACAGACTATACCTTTTTTAGACTGAGTGGTGATGAGGGTTTTATCATATCTGCAATTGTTACTTCAATGAATTTTTGGTTAGCTCTTAAGATTTATGTTCTACATGGACACAAGCTGCAAAATGTAGTATTCACTTGCTTCTCTACACAGTGTGTTAACATACCAGTTACCTGTCAGTAAGGAGAAAAAAATTAATGGAAGCAAATGCAAGTAGCAAATGTATACAGAATATATTATTATTGTTAAATATTAATTAAATGCTAATATTAAATACTGTTCAAGGTGTTAATCAAATGAAAAGTTTGAGAAATAGTTGGAAAGTAACTTAGGATAGAGACGGTGTACAGTATTATTAGAGAAATAGTATGATATCACTTGAGCAAGAGATGAATGAATTGGCTGGAGCACATACATTATTATTAAAATTTCAGGCAGGGAGTATTAATTTGGACATATACCTTTAATTTATTCTTTTCCTCATTTAATATTTTCAGGACATTCAGTGTTCAAATCAACTGTTCACACATTGAATGGAGTGTAATACTCTGAAAGCCCTTATTTGGAACTGACTTCAACTTTACTTGCATTCCAAGAGTGTTGCACTTTTTAGCAGGAAATAAAGAAAAAGGCAATATCTGCATGTATTTCTCAATTCTATAAAGTATTCAGATATCTTTAAGACTTTAAGGTGCGCAGTTCCTAGTTAGAAATCTGAAAATTGGATAAAGTCACTATTAATGTGAAGATAAAAGGATACAGATCTTGATAGGCTGAGTTAATATAACCATCTTAAAGTTTTTATATCAAAGAGTAGTTTTAAGTGTCTATAAATTATAGCAATGGTCATATTTCTGCTGTATAGTCCATAATTTACCATTGCTTATACTAATATACCCATCACTGTCTCAAGCTTTATTCTTGTTTTTCTATATCAGTAATAAATGTGGCATAAACAAGTTTGGCTCAAATTAGCATTTTTGTCTGTTTAAGCAAGTTTTTAATATAGTGACATTTTCACTGTCAGGACTCTGTTTTATTTCCACAGTAAATGTTTGTGATGTTTGTCATCGCAGCTCATTTTATTTAGCCTCTTCCAATCAATCTGCCTCCTTAATTTATGAAGGTTTCTTGTTTTGTTTTAAATTATGGGATTTCTCCTCATTTTATATATGTAAGGTTGCCATGATTGTGATCTAACTTTGTATAGTACTCTTTGTACACAATTTTAAATATTTGCTTTGATAAGTCCAAAAGTGGTGATTCTAATGTTCAGTCTTCCAGTGTCCACTGGATATAGCTTTAGCTAGGGCTGTTGCCTTCAGGATCTTGCTGTCTCAGCTATTCAGAAAAGTTAAGAATACTGAACATCGTACATCATCTTTTATATGAATTCTCTGCTTGTCAGTTCATCACAGAACAGAGTCAAAAGCATTATTTCTGCATTTTCCAGTAAGTCCTTTGCATCTTTTTCTTTAGCTGAGTCAGTGGCTCCACCTTCCCCTCTAGCTCTACAGTCTTGCTCCTTGTTATCTTCTGGGTATCTAAACTGTGAGTTTCATAGCAATGAGAAGGTTATTCTTAAAAATCAGAGCGACCATTATTATTTTGATACTTTTGTATATGTTTTAGCTGTTGTAGGTGCTTAAAGACTGCATTTAGGCTTGTATCTAGAAACCTAACAACAACTTTCACAGTTGATTAGAACTGTATGAAAAATACAGTACAATTCCTCTACTCCTAATGAGACATGGATGCAAGGGCTGATAAAATTCATTTTTATGTGCTCACTAGTAACAAAAATCTGTATTCATGCAGCTGAAGGCTGATCTGGGCTCTGATAATTAATCTGCTACACGTTCTTACTGCAGTGCCCATACCTTACCATAGCACTGCCTTTTATGTTGCTGCAGTTTTTTCATTCTTTCAGTTTTTTAGCACTCTTCTGGCTTGTGGGGAGGTTTGGTTCCATCACAGGAATCAGATCTAACTCCTGCAGTCACCTCAGCACCAGTTACTCCACAGTCAGTAGTACCTGAGCACTGCCGTGATAGCTTTTGCCATTGGACTTCAATGCATGAAGAGAGAGGAGGGAGTTTTGCCAACTTTCTGTGACTGTGTCCTGGTTGTACCCATCTGTATTTCATCTCAAAACTTATCCTTTCCTGTGAGGAAAACAGACAAACCAAGCACTTCAGTACTTACCATCTCTGTCATTATTGGTAAACGCAGAAGACCCTCTGATTTAGAAAGTGCAATAGCCTGTATACTCGACAGCTGTGTTAGAAACAACAGAAATACCTCTGTATAATTAGCTTTATATATATGTGTGCATGAGGAAAAGAGAATAGTTGCCTAAGATGTTTCATTCCTGATTCTTAAAGCTTACCTACAGTGTTACTGCTGCAATAGCATTTGCTTTTTTCCCCTTCCTTGCCATTAGAATTATGGGATGCTGTAGCAAGGAAGTGTTTTTTCCCCTTTCTTTGTCAGGTCAGCTTCATCTGCTGTGGTCATGTTAGAAAGCCTTTGCTCTCTGAAAGGACAATTACTTATTTTCTCTTTATTTCAAGGCCTTTATCCACCTCAGACTGGTAAATTAGTACAAAGTGCTTGCTCAGAACAAAACTGGAATGATGTGATTTTATTAAATGGTGTTTACAAAGGATACCATAAAAGTGAGGAATGATTTTCAGTCACTTTTTCTGGACTGTGTTCAAGTTCATGTCCCTGAGAGAGCTTAAAAGAGCTGTGAGTGCTAATTGTTTGTTTAATGATTTGGCCACCTTTATAAAAACTGCAAAACTAAGTTTTTCATTACTGCTTTGGGTCATTGCTCTAAAACCTCTGTGTTAAACAGTTAATCATAAATCTAAAGTCTATTTTTGATGGTACTTTTTGGTACTTTCCTAGTACTTTTTACAGCCTTCCATAATTGTCATTAAAATAATGATTACCTTGGTGGATATGCAAGCCAAGAATAAAACAACTGATGGGCAATGGCAATGATTAATTTTTTGGTCTTCTTTTGATTAAAAACATAGTTTTTCACATAATGCTAGTCAATATTCAAATTATTGCCTACTGTAAATTGCTTTTTTTTTTTTTAACCTGTGTCCCCAGGATTTCAGCAGCGGAACATCTGTTTTCTTTTGAGAAAAATATGATAAGCATCTGTTTGCATGGAAGATGTGAATGAAACCAGACCACATTTGTTTGCAGTGTTATGGATTATCTGGTCTTACACTGTTTATGAATAAATCATGCAGGATGGATAGTGCCGGTAACCACCAGAGGATGTTTTATACTTGGTTTAAAACATAAATTTATGTATTTGTGATTTTTCCTGTAGACACTGAAAAAATTTATGTTTTAAATAAAGAAGAAGCCTGTTGCATTTCTAGGCCAGTATTTAAGCTCATGGATACCAGAAGTTCTCTTAAGCCAAGCCATGCCCACTGTTAATCTGTATGAGAATATAGCTTAAGAGTTAAAAACAAAGCAAAACAAAAAGAATAGCATAAACTGAACAAAAATGCTGTCATATATTTTATTATTTGAGAAATACTGTCCTCTTCATGTAACTGGATTGTGTCCTAACGTACATGTGGACACAGTTGTATTTGCATGTGTGGCCTGGAAGACTGGTCTTGCAAACCCCAATGCATAATTGCGGTACTTACTTGTGGTNTACTCACCCCACTGTAAAACCCCAGGTTTCCCGGGCAAATCGCGGTCTCCTGGGGACGTGTCATGGAATAAACACCTCACTGCTGTACCCAGGTCGAAGCCCTGCTTTCTTCCTAGGCCATTGATGGCATTCCCACTTGCAGTGCTCAAGAACCCATGTGGCTGTGTGCCCTGCTTGCTAGCACGCAGCACTTAGAGCAGACAGGCTGCAGGGCTGGCCAGAACCCTCCCTGCTATACTTACTGTTGTGAATCCCTTGTATAAATTCCAAAATATTTTGTATTCAAAGAGCTGGGAGGCTGCACAAACATTTTTGTGCTCCAAACGGTGGGGAGCTGCTCAGGTTTGAACAGGACCTGATACTAACCACTGGCTTGGTGAAATATGGACATCAAGGTCAGTGCTTGATTGTTAGAGCTATGAGGTGATTTCAGCAACTTCTGCCTCTGAGCAGTTAGTGTCTTTCCTTTGATGCCACAGGTGACTTTGTGTGGAAAACATGGTACATTTTAAGATGTCAAATGTTAGCACAAATCCAGATTGATGATCCTTGAGGGTCCCTTCCAACTCAGCTTATTCTATGATTCTAAGTGTATCTGTATTATGTATTAGTTAAATGAGTTTCTCTATCTCTTATGAGTTTTTTTTTTCTGGCAAGTTGAATTTTTCATCTTTTTCCAAGCTTTGCAGTTACTTTGGGTGTCTTTCCTGTGGTTCTGGCTATGGGTCTTCCCCCCACATTTCTCACAGTTCACATCCATAGTCAAATTACTTTCAAAACAAGCTTAGCAAAATCTAGTGCAAAATTTAGTCTCTAACCTTGTGGATGCAGATTTCTTTATCCTGTCTTCCAATGATGTGAAAATAGATTTCTCTTTTGTAGTCGGTTTAAGGTAGGCTAAATTTAAGAAGCTGAGGGAAATAATTTTTCTGTACACACAGGAGATGGGAAGAAAAGTTTTGAATGGAAAATTGGTAGGTGGAGACACTGGATAACTTCCTGGCATGTTCCCTGTTAGTCTTTTTAATAAGTTATGACAAAGAAGGGCCTTCCTTCCCCAGTAACTCCAGCTGTTAAAGAAGCTGAATCCTTGCTGTAAAGGGCCAGTGGAGAATTCCTTTTATGGGAACACTTGTTGATGTAAAGTGGCTGGGGTCAATTTTCAGGGCAGCAGGGTCTTTCCTTCTTCTGCCACGGCTTTCCAATAGTGAGAGGAAGGGGGGTAAGGCAGAATTTTACTGTGCTCTGTCAGTTCACAATTGATTTAAGGTTCCTAGAGGAACATGTGCTAGAGAAACAGTGTAGAAGATAGTTATGTTCTGACAGCCTCTGCAGGAGCAGAATAAAAGCTCTCTGTGCTGCATCTTCCCTGTGCAGCCACCCAGCTCAGTTGCTCAGAGGATTGAGCCAGCTATTGTGAGATCCTTTTTTAAAAACTGGTGGTTAGATAGAAACAAGTGCTTAAATTGTATCAGTTTAGATAACACACAATAATGAGTATAAAGTGTAAGTCTCTAGAAAGGTATCAAATAACTATGACTTAAACTATGGTTTTTGAAACATTCCCACATATTGTTGTTTGGGAATAGGGGTAGGAGCAACTAAAGTAATCTAAGAAAACCTTCCAGGCTCTTTTTGTTTACTTGTGTGTACCACTGAATTTAGATGGATGTTTAAAAGTTTTATTACTACTCTGTATTTACTGTTTTGACATTACTGTTGCTTTTTAGCTAAGATAACCTCCCCACCTTCCCAGTCCCCCAGTCTGTATTTATATCAGGGTTGACAAAGGAGTTCACTAACAGTGATCTCCAAAACAGTCACTCTTGAAAATCATGGCTTTGAATCCCTGAATGTTAAAACCAGTGCACTTGCATCTCTTTTCTTTGCCATTTCCTCCCCTACTCCCCTCTAATCCCTAGCATTAGATGTATGGGATAATTACATTTCCAGTACTTTCAATTAGGCCAAAAATTGAGCGCTGGAACAGAAAACTTCCCAACGCCTCCATCTACTCTTGGAAAAGTTATTTCATAAAAATCAAAGCTTTTAGTCAGCAGATCAAGTTTTTGACTCATGGTGCTTTGAAGTAGCTGAGGTGATGCCTTAAGCTCTTAAAGTGTAACTGCTTAAAGCAGTTAGAGAGCAGAGTTAACATTCTGAGAAAAAATATCTACTCTCAGGCCAATTCAATGAGCTGGTATCTCCAATTTTATTTAATAATAAATATTGTTGTTGAAGTAACAATCAGTGTTTGGTTTAGCCATCTATACTTTTTATATACCAAATACACAACGTTTGTAAATAGAAAAAATATTTATATTCTAGAATTATTTGAAATGCATATATATTCTATAATGCATAAGAGGGAAATAACCCTGATTTTTAAAGGTCTTTTATTGATGAAATGAGTTTTCGGTGAGTTTTATGTTACAGATGGAAATGCCTGGTGAGATATGGTTTGAGACTGAGTAGAAGAAAGACACAAAGATGAGCTACTCTTTTCTGTTGCTGTGATAGTTTTTGATGGTATGGCTTGTATTTTCAAGAGCTGCTTTTTTTTTGTGATCAGTGACATTTTTGTTTTCTCTTGGATCTGTTGCTGTGGGTGAGATGTTCAGCTGAAGTTGTTTGCTTAGTGCCATGTGGGATGGTAGAATTTTGACACTGTAGGAGGTGTATTTTTTACTCTTTTCAGTTTGTCTTCATTCTTGCTATTTCTATAGTACTTTTGTGATGGGACTAGTTCACTCTTCCCTCTGTTTGCATGATCAATCCTCCGACCTCTTTTTTAGCTCATTGTCTTGATTCTGAAAAGAGTTATTGTTCATGTCTGACACCCAGACCATGTTCAGGATATATTTGAAAGCCATATGCCAGGAAAGGGTTATAAGAAGGTAAAATGAATTTTGCTGAGTTCTAGGTTAAGGTTCAGGCTGCTAAAATAAATCTTTAAAGTCAAAACCATATTCTAATGTTCTGTACTATTTTTATTTCCAATACTATCAGTCTTGAGTGTACACAAAAAAAAAGTTGTTTTTACTTACATATAAACATTTAGATGAACATAGAAGAGCTTATTGATTTTCTATACACAGAATGATTTACTGATACTTTTCTCAGCTTTCATAATGTTAATTTACTAATAGCTCCATTGATTTGATTTCAGCAAAGAACCCCCCAGGAACCAAAAAGCAAATCACCTAAAACCTGAGGAAACCAATGTTCTTTTTCTGTGTAGTAGATCTGTGTGCAGAAACAGGTACTTGGAGACAGGAACACAGCTAGTTATAAAACAGTGTAGTTGGTTCTGAATGTGATGTCAGTCTCCACCAGATGCTTTTTTGTGAAGAGTCACCAGGAGTGTGTATCTGTTTGTAATCTGACCACAAGGCTGTCTTGCTGGCTTTGCAGCTTAATTTTTCATATTTGAAGGAACATTTATTCTCTGGGACTGAATGCTTAAAGGAGACTGATATGAGTTCAGGATTGTTCATTTTTATTTTCTGCATGTGTGTTGGGCTGCTGTAAATTCAGAATTTCTGCACTTGTGTTTTTCTGTTTACTTGGCAAAGTAGTAAAAATGTTTGAACACACTGTATTTCCTTTTGCTATCTCAAAACTTCTTGAAGGAGAGAGTGGAGCTGCAAGCTTCAAAACATTATGAAAGTTTTTTAACCTCAGGTGACTGGGTTAGCTCATCTGCACTTGTGGAATGAAGAGAGTTCAAGGAGACATAAAACTGAGCAAGTACTTTGTAGTTTTCAGATTTAAGGCTAAATTGTGTGCTGAAGTGCTCTTCTTCCTCTTAAAGTAACACACCAGGGAAGAGAAGTTGACTTAACTGACTGTTAAGTTCCTGCAAGTAAATATTTTGTTCCTAATATTAAAAAGAGTACATGTATTTTAATATTGGGACCAAAACAGTAGTAAAAAGCTCATTAGTGTCTTTCACAGAATGTATTCACTTCTCTTACACTGTGTTACATGAGCAGGAGTAACATGGAACTTAACTAAGTGGAGCATTTTGCCCTTAGTACTGTATCACTCTGTCCCACAATGGAAAACCTAATTAGTGCATCCAAAGAAGCGTTAAATAGATTTCATGCTGTTTAATAAAGGCATTACATGGTTTTGTCTATTGCAAAACATTAGAGGGAATGTTCATAATGCACATTTTTGCTGCCTCTTTCACAGTTTAGGTGCAATTTTACATTGTAGCTGCCTCAGGAAGGTTCAGTAGCTTCCTTCACCATCAAAAAATCTGTCATTGTTATGCTCTATTTATTTTGGTGTTATTTCATAATGGTACACACTTAATGAACATCTTTGGAGGGGGACAGCTCTTAGCTGCAGAGTATATCAGCCTGTTTGACTTGAGTTTCAGTTATTCTTTTTTGGTGCTGATGTCTGACTAGTAACTGAGATGAAAGAAAGTGTCCACTTTGTGTCATCTGCAGCCTGAGCCTTTTCATTCTTGTGTGTTCTTATTAAAATGTGAGATTTCTTCCCAAGGGTCACTATTACTGTCAGGTTTACACAGCCCTAATGGTGACATTTGGTCTTCTGACTTCGTCCCTTACCTGGCCTTGTCTGGCCTAAGGTGTCTGAAGTGTAGGCCTTCTAGACCATACATCCTAAAGTTCAAAAGGAGAAAAATACCACTGTAGGAAAGGGTGGAAGGGCTTCTTGAGTTCTGCCAAATTTTTTCTTGTTGTACATGAAACTACAACCAAGCAACTTAAGGAATATGTCATTGTGTGTAGCTAATCTGTTGCCTGCCTGCTGCAAGGTCTGCGTTTAATAGCGGGGATTTTGCTTGGGTTTGTTATTGTGTTGTTATTGTGGATTTCTCTCTGGCTTTAGCTCAGTTTATTCAGATGCATTTAAGTGATCAGGATCAGTTTTTATTAGGTGGTTTATATGAAATGTTGCACATTGCTCATCTAATATGTTTTGTAAAACATTTCTAAGACTGTGCAAGTTGTACTGGATCAATCTTCACGACTTGTATTTTATCTGCCTTTGTGGCAGTGTGAGGTGATGTAAAGAGCGTTAGTGATAGAGCTGTGAACTGACTCTGTGGTTTCCCCTGGATATTTGATTAGGATTTAGTGATACATGAACATAGCTATCATAGCATAACATCTGCTTAGAGTATTTTGAGAACAGGCACTTGCCAGCCCCATTCTTACCTGGAAAGCAGCTCAAGCTGTACCACATCACTTTGAGATTAAAATGCTATGAAGTGTTCCGTCATCATGGTCTCAGCTAGTGATGTAATATATAAATCTCTTCAGGCAGCATTTTTTTGCATCGTGTTCAAGTCATCAATGTAAAATAGGTCTGAATTTTGGAGCAGTCTTTGTTCATAGCTCTCCACTTTGGACTTGCCATCTCTTTAAATGTATTGTTCAGGAATATTGAAGCAGTCAGTTCCTCCCAGAAACACTGAGAACGTAATAAAAGGCAACAGGAAAGCAACATAAGCAAACACTTAATCAACTCTAAAAACAACCTGTGTCCTTATGTTGTTACTTTGTGTGAGCCTAAAACCACACAAGTAGGAGTGTGATCTGAAGGTCAGCAAGCACAGTGAATTTTCCAAATGTTAAATAATTAAAGAAACACCTGTGCCCAGCCAAATAACTTCATGCTGATCCACTGTGAAAATGTTATGCCTAATAACCCTAAAAATGTGTAATTTCTTATGCCCGGTGGAGGCTGCAAGAAGTGCAGCAGTGTACAAAGCATAGGAGGCATGGCTTCAAGATGTCTTAAAGGGTCTCTTAAGATTGATTTAGTAGTGTCCCAGTGAGTGTTTCCTAGTTCCTGCAATTATGTTTAGCACACTTCAGATGGGACTAAATGGAATTTAAGACTGCCAATGATTTATGAAGACTTAAATTCTACTCCTGAACTCCTGATGTTCTTAAGCCAACAGAGGTTTTAAAGGACATTGCAGGTCATATATTACTTTCCTAAGGAGAAAGAAAAAAAAATTCATACTGCTGACTTTGGTCATCATACCTGTGCCCTTATTTTGCACTAAAGAGAGGACTATTGATAAAACAGCTGAATGTTATAGGCTCATATCAGGAGGGAAGAAAACTGGTGTCAAATTTCAGAGTTTCATGGGGTCGTGAAAATTTTTCTAACCAGAAGGAAGGAAATAAGAGGAAGGAAGGTTTCAGTGTTAATGTTATAGGATTGTGAAGAATCTGTAGAAAACTTGAGGGAAATCCTGCTTAAGTGAAATAAGGTTCCAGTGGGAGTGGAATATACTGGAAATGCAAGAAAAACAAGATAAATGGGAAGGCAGGACTGGTAAGGTGGATGGATATTTTTCTGCCTCTAAATTTTACATATACGCTTCTTTTAAATCTTCCTTGCTGACTGCCAAACTCCTGACTCCTAAGGATGTGCCACCAAGCACATGAAGGCATAGAAGTAAAAGATGTGGTGACAGTCCTTTATTCATAGCCATTTCATCTCAAGGTATACTTACCTCTGCATGTTATAGGCATAGAGATTTATCACTGCTACTGACTACATTCCAAGTTTTAAAGCAAATTTGTCAAAATTGGCAAAAGATTCTTCTGATTTCACAACTGAGGAGTTTTGCCCATAACTCATAATAGCACTCCTTTCCCCAGACCTGGAGTGTGTCCTTTCTGTTGTTAAGTTCAGAAAACATCATTAACTATCTGAATAACTGTAAATGGCTAAATTATATAGACTGGGTATTTCAGAGGAACTCACTGAATGACTGACACGTTCTAATTAAATGTTTTCACTTACTCTGTGGCTGCTCTTGACAGTAACTGAAAACCACAGTGATTCAAAGCTTGCTAACTGGATTTTAATAAATGACTAAAGACCATAAGCCATGAGTAGTAAGTGATAGCCAGGTATCCTTATGGCTGAACCTGTATGTCACTGGCTTTGCCAAGTCCTCCAGTGTTCTGTTTCTCTGTAGGTAAAGAAGACAGAGCATTGGGATCTGAAAAACTGGCCCCTTTTACCGCTTCTAAAAATTCTAAAAGAGTTCAAAATCTGTATCTTTACTGACCATTGCTGTCTAAATTCTAACTTCTCCATGCTTTGGAGTCATGGTAAATTTATATATACTCACCCAACATATTTTTTACTCTCATGATATTTAGATCCTCACTGAATTAGGCCCTAAAAGGTGGAACATCAGCATTTATAAATAAAGTAGGTGATTATGTTTTATGATTGTTTTAAATGAGTTTTCTATATTTGTTAAAGAAATCTTCAAAAGTGATTTTTATACCAGAAAATGAAATTCTCTCAAAGTTACAGTGCTTTGGAAAATTGTTTGCTTTACCAAGATTTATTTGCAGAACAAAATGTTGACATCTCCCATTTTAGCATACTTTGGAAGATAATTTTAAGATAGTTAAGAAAGATTAAATTTGAAAACTACAATCTCGTTGAATACAAATGCAGTTGTTTTGGAATCTTCTCTCATGAAGGTATCAGTATTATAAATTATGTTCTCAGGTGGACTGAACACAGACCTTAGGATATTTAAATTCTCTCTAAAATAGAGGGTTTTTTTCCCATATGTTCATACTAGGTTGTTAAAAGAGGTGAGATACTCTGTGTGAATGTTGGCTTTTTAATAGAAATCTACTCCACCATCCCTATTTAATAATAACCAGTGTAACCCAAATACCGACTCCTTTGGACACATTGAAGGAGTATTTAAGGTTTTTGCACAGTGAATTCATGTGTTTGACTTCTGTTCTATGATGTTCCAAAATGGACCTTGGATCCTGAGGTCTTGCAAGTTTTATTCAGAGTGTATTTCCTATGTGATGTACTTGCTACTTGGAGGACAGACATGATTTATGGCACACAGAGATTTTGGTCTATTTTTACATTTATGTGGGAAGTAAAGGGCACTGGTAATAAGGAAAAAAGGAAAGGAAAAAATACTGGTGAGGGAAATATCAGAAAAAGAAATTTTAAACTCCTGAGGCTAGAGGTTATTATTTCAGTAACAGACATTAGTAAGCACATTTTTAAAATTACGTCCTAGTGTCTGTTTAAGGAAATGACTATTAAAGAATGATAGATAATCAAATGTTGATGTGGCTTCATGCTTTGGGCTGAGATGCTGTGTGCTGATGCATGCAAGCAAAGCTTAGATGTTGCCATGTTTTTGAATCAAGTACAGAAAATGTGGTTTATCCTGCAAAAACGTGATTTTCCAGTGCACTGAGTTATAGCACAAAGCCATAAGTTGAACCATTTTTAAAATAAATTTGTAAAGATGCCTGTGTTTTCAATTCTATTGTTAGTTTCTGAAACATAGGATAGATAATTAAAAATCCATATAGTAAAATAATTCAACATACTATTTTCATTTTTCAAGTATTTTTGACACACATTTGATAATTTTTCTTTCAAAAATAGCATGTTCATAAAAATTTGCTTTTCAGCTACTTAAATGAGGTTAATAGTTAAAAAATGTGATAGATGCCAATTTAGTCTACATTTTCCCTAAGGGAGAGTTTCTTACTGTTTCTTTGCTTTTATCTATTAATGTGAAAAAGAATACTGTAGTAGCACATTTTGCATCCTGACGATAGTGATAAGCGAGGGGGCTTTTTATCCAACCAAATAAATTGATAAATACAGCTGATTCAGACTGTTTACATAATCTTTCCAATGTCAACAGTCATTTAAATTATCCTAACTTTATACTGCATCTCCAAAATCCAATTACAAGCTAATAATAATTGTCAGTTTTACTCTAAACCTTTAATGATAGGTCACAAGGGATGTTGTACCAGAAGGATTAAATCATTGTAGACTGTTACTATGCCCAGCCTTAAATTGCTAACCTCTTATCTCGTGGTAACAGAGCTACTATATGTTTTGTCACCATTTTTGCTAAATAGAATAAATGTCACCAAAATTAATTTCATCTTCCTTAAATTAGCTTCTTAGTATGATTTCTCACTTCAGTCAAAATTTATTTCTTGAAGAATTTAATTTCCTTCTTAATCTATTTTATTTGAGAATGAGGAGGAAGAACTTTCAGGAACAAATGCATTTTAAATCATTCTGTGGCTAATTTTGAAATTTACTCTTCATCAATAACTGCTGACACTTGCAGGATAGAATTTTTTGAGTCACTGTATACTTAAAATCAAACTGGTTCTGCTTAGTTCATCCTGGCTATATTCAAGGCACTAAAAGTTAAAAGGAGGTGAATCTTGCTTGTAAGGAGAGGTAAGGAGAGGCTTAATCATGTGCATAGCAGATTTCCCATGTGATGGATGGTTCAAGGGAATGTTGTAATTAGATGGTATAGTGTAGTTGCATTTATTTGGTTTTAATCATACTAAGAATGCATACAAGTGAAAGAAAATATACTTAATATAAGGACTAATGTATATGGAAGAAATACTGCCTCAAGAAAAAGCATTGAGAGTTGGCATTGTCATCCAACATAGTGACAGCAATTTCTGTCTGAGTTACTGGCATCCTTAAATAATATTTCCAATGGGATGTATATTTCAAAATTTTAAAATGCAGCTATTGGCTTTCTCTTATATTTCCCATTCTTTTGATGAGCTCAGGCAAAAACTCTGTAGAGTTGCAATACAATAGTTCTCTCAAAGAAAAAAATCAGAAAGATGGAGCAATTGAAAAGGGGAGGATTCAAAAAATAAATCTGAAGTGACAGGCTCTGTCTGAAATTATCACAGCTGATGATATGAGGCAAAATGGGGGAGGAGGAAGGATTTTTAATGCTCACAAATAAAATCTATTTTAAAATATTGAAATCTAGAGGGACTGTATTGGCCAAAATAGTAAAAATCTATTAAATGGCTATGATTTTCTTTTGGAAACATGTTTCTCTGTAGGAATCTATGGCATAAAGAACAGGGGTGACTTGAAAAAAAAAGTAGTAAATTCTTCTGTCAGCTGCACATGATTATCAAGGCTTTGTAAACTCAATTAGAAGAGAAGAATTTATCCAAAATCTGATTAAATATTAGTGCCAGCAGGGCAGAAAATTAAACAGAGCATACACATTAATAATCTATTAAATGTTCTATCAACATTGAACAGCTGTAGCAGTTGTAATCAGACATTTCTGAGACATCCTACACATTTGTATGGGACTGGGAAGTCACTACTAGGTTATTACAGCGGGTGGAAAGTCAGGCTTGTCTGTCACTCTTCTGAGTGTGGAGGGAATCTGTATATAGGAAAATACTGGGTTTGTGTTTAAGCAGGAACCGTCATCTCCACTTTTATTTGAAGTGCTGATATTTGTCTGTATCACAGCAGTGCGTGTATACCATGATATTTGTAAAATAGCTGAAGAACAACCTCCGAGATTAGCATTGGAAAGTCATCCATGGAGGACCTTCCTTGTGAAGGGAAGAGGAGGCCTCAACACTGATCTCTGCTCTGTGGTGACCAGTGTCAGGACTCAGGCCTGAAGCTGAGTCAGGGGAGGTTTAGGTTGGACATTAGTAAAAGTTTCTTCACCCAGAGGGTGTTTGAGCACTGGAACAGCTCCCCAGGGCAGTGGTCACAGCACCAGCCTGACAGAGATCAAGGAGCATTTGCACAACACTCTCAGGCACAGGGTGTGACTCTTGAGGATGGTGCTGTGCAGGGCCAGGAGTTGGACTCAGTGATCCTTGAGAGTCCCTTCCTATTCAGCTTACTCTGTGATTCTGTGATAGGCAGAAATATGGCTATTTTTACTACCTCAGCATTTCTGAAAAAGAAAATGTACCAGTCAGGCTGGTAAAATGGTAGGTTTCTCTTTCATAGAAGATATGTGATAGCCACTAGCCAAAATAAATGTAAACAGAAATATGAATAGTCTCCAGAGGAAGAGAACTAGCTGTAGCTTTTTGAGCTGGAGTAAGAAACCAAATGATTGATAGTTTCAGTGCTTTTGAGAAAGCATTCTAAGGACTGTAAGCACTGTATTCATATTGTTAACCAGTTCTGTGCATGACAGGGAACTGCATCTAGGAAAAAAGCTGAAGCTGGTGAAGAGTAAAGGACCTCAATGACCACATGCTTCCCAAAGCATAAATAAGGATACACAGAATGCTTTCATCATATGTAGAATGACCATCTGCCCAAGTGGCCCAATCTTCTCTAAGTGCGTCCAGAAGCAAATCTCTAGAGAAGAAATGAACAAGCATGTATGATATTCCCCATTAGCACTCTTTCCAGCATTTGACTTTTTTCAGTTAAGTTTGTTTACTAACCTGTAAGAGATCTCCAGTCTCCCTTGGAGTTCATGTAAGCTTCTATGCCCAGTAGCCTCTGGCAAGGAATTTCACAGGTCTACTACTTTATATAAAGAGCCACATCTTTCTGTTTGTTTTGAAGTTCCTTCCAACTGTTTTCTCTTGATAGACCCCAGCTCTCAAACTGGAAAAGACAGTTGAAACCAAATCTCTTAGAATCTTCTAAATAAACTGCAATTCTGTAGGTCGTCAGTAATTCAAATCCTTAATATGTGAAGATTTCTGCATGTTGATCATTAAGCAAAACTGAACATGTGCATATCTGGGTTTCTGAATAACTTAGTACATGTGTCCTTGAACAATTTTTATATGATGTAACTCTATATGTACAATTTGGGGAAAATATATTTAATTTCTTTCATCTTTTGTTGGCTTTTTCCATCCCAGACTGTATTTATATGTGTTTACATGGTGGTTGCAGGGTACCATCTTCAGAATCAGTAACCGATCTGGATCAATCTCTGCAATCACTGGTACTGCATGTGGTAAAAGAAAGGGCTGTTTTGTTAGTCACTCTTAGGTTCTCTTTCCCCTGCCTTTCTATAAAAACAAACAAATAAAAGAAACCAAATATCACTAGCAGATTCTAAAAATGGAATGGTTTTTCCTTTTGTAAATTATCTTCCTTTGTTTTGCTTTGGTGAGTTTTTGGTTGGTGTTTTTTGTTAGTTTGTTTATTTGGTGGGAGTTTTTTGTTACAGATTTTGGGGGGGATTTGTTTGGTTGTGTTTTATTTTTCCTCTTGGACATACTACTTCGGTGTTTTCTTAGAGTTTGTGGTCTGATTTCTTTTTTTAAAAGTTAAATTTATTTGCTTTCTTTTTGCTTGATAGAAATGGAGAAGACATTATAACTTGTGTAAAAACTGAATTCTTTACCATTTATGAACTACAGAATTTTGTGGAGTGAAATAATAAATGGGAATGGAACAGCAGATGTAAGTTCTGACTGTAAATTATGCCTGAGAGCCCAGGTTAACATAGCTTTGCAAACAGTTAATGGTAACCAATAATATGTTTCTTGCATGTTCTAAAACATATTCCAAAGATAAATTTTCCAGACCACATTTCTGGTCTATCTTAATGATGTATTTAGTTTTGTTAGAAAGTGTTTACTGTGCTCTCATGGTTGTAAATAATCACAGTAATTTAGGCAGTGCTGAATGTTTTCTTCCAAATTCTAATTCTAACTAAATTTATAGTCAAATTCAGTCAAAAATAATTTTTTGTTCAATTTTTTTTTTGTTCGATTTTAGTTTTTTGTTAGAAGCACATATTTATAACTTAGAAAATATTCTGGGTTGACTTATGTGGCATCATTTCTAAGAACAGTTTTCACAGTGATCACAAGTAATCCTTTCTACATTAGTCATCTATCTTTTGTTCTGTTTTAGTCTTTTGGGTTGTTTTTCTGTTCCTCCTTACACAAGCTGGATTATAAAGGAAAAGGTTGTTCTGCGTTGGCCTTAAAAATCCAAGTGCAAATATTTCTTTCTCTCATCTTTTCACTTAGCTGGAGTACAATTTACTACACAATGGCACAATCCTAAATGTCTGTGCTGTGCAATGAACTCAAATTAGGATTAAAGATTGTCAATTTTATTCTGAAAAGCAAAGCTAGGATAATATTGGCCATCTACCAAAGCTGTACAGGCTTGAAAAGTTTTGCTGAATGTGCACAGAACTCCATTCAAGCATGGGCAGTTCACACTGGCAAAGGTCAGCTCTCATTCTCATTCTGTAAGGCCTCTAATTTTTCATCATTAGAGTCTTTAAAGATTGCTGGGGGGTTTTGCAGGAGATAGGGGTGAACACCAGTCTGTAGTGTTATAGCACAAGGACAGGGAAATATTTAGAGCTAAGTGTCAGGGAATATCTGGACATTGAGGAGGGTGTGGCAAATGCTGGAAAAAATGGAGGGTTACTTTCTTGGCTAAAGAAAACTGGCCTTTTCACAAAGTAATGTAAATAAAGTGCGTGTTGGTATGATCATGTAAGCACATTTCTCTTTGGTTTTCTGCATGAATATGTGAGACAAACATGGGAGTTATTTAGTTTGTGGGTGGGAAAGAAGGGAACATAACTGTAAGGTAAAAAGGAAAATTAAAATATGTGGTGGAACTAAGGAAACGGAACCAAACCCATGTACTGGAGTGAATGTTACATTGCGTAATGGCACGTAATACACGTTGTAGCAAATGGCAATAACTGACTCCTTACTGCTAGCTTGCTGTTTTCCTCCCCACCAGCTTGAAAGAGTGATGCTGTGTTGAGATGCCTTCTTACCTTCAGGTGAGAGTTATTTCCTATCACACTGTTATGTTCTTGAAGCTTTTGATCTTTTTGTGGCAAGGTTGCAATGGAAACCTTTCCTGCATTATCTGTTATAGAGGTGGCTATGCAAATATAGATATATCTTTCCAGTGAAGAGACAACCTATGACAAGAGGTGGGATTTTTCTGAATCTAGGCCCACCATCTCCTTGAACACCAGAAGCTAAATCTGAGGTGCGATGGCCAGGACAGAAAAATCTGCCCTGTTTTGCAGTGTTACAAATTATGGGCAAAATCAGAAGGTTAAACTGGGTCACAGCTAAGCTGGAAGAGGTCAACTCATCTCACTGTTGAAGATTTTGCCAGTTCATTCAGCTGACTTTGTAGTGAAGCAGATGATGGGTCTTGCACAGGCTCTTCCACTAGCTCAGATGTAATGATAGTGACCCTCACCAAAGGATGTCAAAAGCAGTTAAAACTGAAATGGGGATTAGCATCCTAACTAGGCACAGGCTTTTCTCTTGTGGCCATTTATCATGGCTTGCAGGATTGATAGCTTCAGTGAGAACACAACACTGTAAAAGTCAATATTGTCCTGGATGTGGAACATCATCAAATGATCTGCTTCTGTGCGTTGATTCTTACCAGTGTCACGTGTGCTGGGACAGCAATGAGCATTTGGTTTGTGCAATAGGCAGAATCTGAATTACTGGAGGAAAGAAAGGGCTTGTAGGGGATGTCTCAGTTGAGCCACTCACCAATGTTCACTAACAACAGCTCACTCAAATCTTGATTTCCCAAGCTCATTGACTTTATACATGGTGCTAAGTATATCCAAATCTGCTTAAGTTCTGAAAGCAGTTTAGCAGCATTAAAATGGAACAGCACCAAAGCTAAAAGCGTTTCTCAACTGACAAACTGACTAGTTTTAGATGCATGTCAAAACTGCTGCTGTTTCTCTAATAGTGGAATAACCTGGCCCCCCCTTAGAGTCTGTTCTAAGATGTAGCTGTGCTTGCCTTTCTCTTGTTCCACTGGCTATCACTTCCGTTGTTGTTTCCTTTTATTTGGTGCTTGCGTCTGCTCCAGGAAAAAAGAAATCTGAAAATAGATACAGTCACATTTCTAGAGTCTGCATATGTGCCATTAATCAGAATATATTTCCTTCTGACCCTGATAACATTCGGCGTTATCCTGAGGCTTTGTGATTGTCGGTGATTTCTCTCTCTCTCAAAATGCTTCCACGTATCTCACTTCCAGACATAATGAAGGAAACATGATATCCATGGTATATTCTTCCTTTGAATGAAGGTCAATAGGCTATGGACAAATCTTTGCTTCCTCCTCTGCTTGTTATTTCCAGCAGCAAAGTAATCTGCTAACCTGAAAGGCAGAGGAACATGATGCATCCTCACCCTAGAAAGGAATAAAGAGAAATCTTCTCTGTGCAACAGTTATTCTCTTCATGTGCTATTTAAAATTATTTCAACTGCTGTTAAATCATTTCAACAAGAACCAGAGAAGTAGAATCATGCACTTAATTTTTGAAAGGGCCTGTACCTTGTTTAAATGGCTCCCCAGTCCCCAGCTATGTCCAGTGTTTTCAGCCCACCTGTAATTCTGTCCGGAGCCAGATCAATTATGCTTAGTGAAGACGTGGACATTTACTCTGTGAAAAATGAGAAACCATATAAAAATACACATATCTTTCTTACTGTGCTGAAAGTTTTCATTTAGCTTGCAGAATTTTGAATAGACATTTAACAGGCTTGGAGTGGGTAGGATGTGTGTATGGCTTCACTGCATATAGTAATTAAACACAATATTGGCTGGCTGCTGAATTTGAAGAGGCTTAGATAATATGACAATGTCTTTTCAGTTCTTACATAGAAGACATTTACTATGGATGTGTTATAAACCTGTGATTTATAAACCTCATTGACTTCATTAGTCCCCAGGGGCTTTATTCTTGTTAGCCTGGAAATGCCTGTTTAAATTTAATTTTTCTCTTTTTTTCTTTTTTTTCTTTTTTTATTTAAATTATGACCTCATTAGAGTGAAAACATGGCTCCAGATTCTTGTCTTGTGTAAATCAGCCAAGTCTTGCAACTAACCCCAGCTGAAGATCCAGGCTGTAAATTGAAAACCTGTCCTTTTGACTTGCCTTTTCCAATCCCAAAGGCCAGCCCTGGTGTTAAAAACATCCTCATACTAACACAAAAGAGCGTTTCAGTAACTTGTTTTGTGTGTCTTCTTCCAGTTAAGACTGTAGTCTCTCAGTGTGCCCAAGATTTAGGCAAACACATGTATGAGATGTAATGCAGTAAATTTCTTCAAAAGAGGAGTTGGGGCAGGATGTTTAAAAAGATGTGAAACAGTGGTAAAGGGCAGGATTGCAAAAGCTGTGAATGCCAAATAAGATTAGGCTTCAGTCTGTCACATTTTTTCAGTGGTAAGAGGAGCTTCAATTTTGTATTTTTCTTAAGTACTGTAGTTAACATGAAGAACGTCTCATAAAAATTGTTCAAGGTAAAACAGATAAATGGCTTCACTAAAGTTGTCCAATTTCACTTAATGAGAATTTTTTTCAATGCTCCATTATTCAAATTCAAAACCATCTCGAGGTTATTGTTGGATTGTGGCACAAGTTGTTGGGAGTTTTCTCTTCATAACAGGTTTCTTTTTCTTTCTCTATTTTAAGATATTGAGAAACTCTTCTACCTAATCTTTTACACTAAGTCCCAAACAGTTTTATTTATAGTTGCCAGAAGTAAGTTCCTAATGTTATGCTAATTAGAAACATGTGGTGAAAAAAAAGGCAACTTTTAAGCTGACACTATTTTTGAGTTAAAATCTGGCATCCCCTTTCTACTGACAAGCCTGACAACTGCAGCAGCAATCACCTCATCAAATCTCTCCGTTGTGTCTTTCCTGGTTTTTGGCATTCTTCCTGTCTAAATTTTTATCAGATGAGTGCTTTTTTCTTGGCAAGTATTTTGAATACCTTCTTGTTGCTTTATCTCTGCACTATCACCCCTTGCCCTTAATGTCATTTCTCACATGTAAGACTATGGCAGAATTCGAAACAAATTAGTTACAAACATAGATTCAAAGACCAGCTTTTCCTCTTGGCTCACTAGTTTCTTCTCCCCTCACTTTTTAAACAGCAGTGTGTCACAGATACCACATGAACACTCAGTTTTTAAAACATTTTTTATGCTTTAAATCCTCAATGCTGCATCTACCTTTTTTCCACTATCATGTGTCCTGTATTGCTCTTGAAAGGTTTTCACCTGGTGATATCTGGATTTTAATCCTGAGTTTTGGAACTAGTCAGTAGGCTGTGTCAGAGTAAAAATCTTTAGTTATAAATGCTTTAGACCACAGCCAAACTATCCAAATAATTTGTTTCTTAAAATAAATACACAAATATTGAGTTATATTTGCAAGCAGAACTCATATGAATGAGGACCAGATTTCCCTTCCAGAAAAGGAAGACCGGGGAAAATGTAGGCCTTCTCTGGAAGGTGAGGCTGGTTACCCAGGATATGGAGAAATTAATATAGCATCTCTCACTGAGAGCACTGTAAGCTGCTGAATGCTCAGCAAATAAAACCCCTCTTCAGGGTGCCATGAACAGGCAATAAACTTCAAATGGTTTTGAATTTGAGTAATGGCACATTATGGAAACATATTAATTAAGGTAAATTTGGCAATTTTATTGGATCCCATTTTCTAGTTTCTTTAGTCAATGAAGAGCAGTGTAGGCTGCTGGACACACAGTGTTTTTTGATGCTGGCTGCTTCTTTTCATTGCCTAATGGGAGTTAAGCCTTCTGAATATCCAACACAGTTGTACTGCTAAGTTCTTTTGAGAACTTGAGCTGTAAATCCCAGCTTATGTGGCTAATATAGTGGGCTCATTTTCCAATGGCACCAACCCCTTGTGAAGGCAATAGAAGTAGCTAAGTATGCAGGAGATAGATATATACACATTCCCTCTCTCTCTCTACATATATATATATATATATATATATACACACACACATACACATACGCTTGGGGCAGGTGTTTTTAAAGTGTCTAAGCACTAGGCTCTAAGGGCAAGATGAGTGTGATTCAAGCTTTTAAAAGCAGATAACAATGCATAAAACATTAAACATGTGCATAAGTAACTGGAAGTCTCAAGCTGTCTATATTTTCATGGGTGAAGTTAGCTAAGCACTTAATGTTCTGCTGCTGTATGTGTCAGCAGAAGGTGCCATTTTGAATGTGCTGAGACTTTGGTGGCTGAATCCTTCCTTGGCTTCTTGTGGTTTGCCAATTCCAAATCTTTTGAGAGTAACAGTGAGTGTCTGAGTGGGCAGCACACAATTCAGTGAAGGTCATGGCAGTCACAGACACGTTCCCTGCAAAACACTGGGCGGAAGGGGAACAGCATGATACTCACAGGGTTGGATCAAACAGGGTCTTCCTCTATCACCCTATCACTCCAGTGCTATCTGGCAATAGATTTTATTCCTCCTCTCTCACACTGTGGTCTCTGTTGAGAATCCTGTTAGTTCCCCATTGCACTGGGGGTCACAGTGCTCGGCGATGTGCCCAGTTATCCTGGGCACATTCCAGGCCACACTCCAGCTGGGCAAATATGTGCCCCAGAGGGAACCATGGGAGTTGAGTCCCTCTAGAGTCTGTGCAGCTTCTTGCCCAGGTGCTCAAAGAAAGTTGTTTCTTCCCATTACAGAGGGGTGTGTGGACCAGCATTGCACTATATTGCAGAACACAGGTCCAGCCTCTTTTTTTTTCAATCTCAATACAGGAATCTTGTGCTGTTAATACAAAAAGACATAATGGTTCTCTTCTTGCCAGTCTAATATCTTCCTAGGTTTAGGGCTATGTGTATTTTTTTTTTTTTACCTAAAGCAACTAAATTAGTTAAAAATGGGATTTAGGGACTCTTGTAAATTTAATTATAAAATATTTTCAACTCATTTGAAAAATCATCCTGTGAACATTCATAAGATTTTCTTTGACACTCATGGTTTTAATGTGCAGTTGTTTTCATAAGTCATGTTGCAGCAGAGTGATCAGCAGTTAAAAACATACAATCCTGCTACACAGTGTAAAGCCTTCCTGTAACTGCACCCCAAAGGATGGTTCAGTCACCACTTTGCATCATGGTGCCATGTCATTACTGTACATGCAAAAGTGTTTTTAATGCTTTGTGTACAACCAAGGCTTTAACTGATGGAAATGAAGATGAATGATAACTCTACAGTCTGCTACCAAATGTTTGTACTAATTTTCCAGTCTTACATAGAAGAAGGCAAAGGCCATGATGTAAATGGACAATCAGCCCTCTTCTGGATGCTTGGCACTGTCATTTTGAGACTCATTTTTGACATCAATTAAAGTAGCATGTAGCAATGTGGAGAAGAGAAAGTTAAAATCTTATGTGTTAATAGAAGAAAGTATTAGGAATTAAGATGCTGATTTATGAAAATATCTTGTGGAATAGCAAACTAAATCTCTTAAATCTATTGTTCAAACAGAATGCTTAATACAAGGATTTAAGACCAAATGCACTTCTTCTTCAGTATAATGTAACACTGATTTGTAGAATCAGAGCACAGAAAAAATATTATAACAATAATGTTGTTGGAAGAATGTTAAGCACATCTTTATGAAAAACCAACATCACAGGAGCAGTCTCATTGCTGGTATTGTTCTCCCATTGCACTGTAGCATGTGCAACATCCAGGTCACTGCCAGTGCAGAGCAGACAAGCTTAAGCTGCGATGAGTGATACTGAAGGGGGGCAGGGGAAGGGGGGCTGTGCTGTGGGTCTGGATTGTCTCAAACTCAGACCCCAAGCAGAGATCCAGCGCTGGCAAATACAGTGGGAGTCTGCAGGGAAACTCTGCAGCTTAAGTCTGCAGGGAATGGGAAAGAGTAGTTCCAGATAGGCCACCTTGACAAAGGTATTAGGTGTAGCAGGACATGCTGGTGTTCTGAACACATTGACAGTTATGAGCTTTTTAAGCAAATGTTTCTCATTTCTTTTTTCTCTTTGTTAGTTAAGTTGGATTGGGTGGCTGGTGCTGAAACAATTTAATCCTTGTCTACAAAGCAATTTATTGCAAGTTATTGCATCCTATTGCAATTGATTGCTTTATTGTTGTTGGCGTGTTCTGTGCTTTTTCTCTTAGAAATTTCATTTTGCAAATGTAGTAATAATATTTTACATGTGTAGAGTGCCTTTCATCACAAAATACTTCACAAACTAGACAGAGTTTTCGCAGTTATTTGTTTGAAAGTGACTTAGGCTGGTATCAAGAGACACAGCTATCTTTGTCCAGTCAGGCTGAAGATTTTTCTTACTGTATACTTTCTTGTAACCTATATTGTCACCTGGATAATAAATAGCTAACTTCCATACCTGAATTTGATGCATTTACTGCTGTGATTCAAAACCTGAAATACTTTCTGGGTAGGAANCAAAAAAAGAAAACAAAAACCAAGGGCAAGAAAGGGTACTGAAACCTCAAAGAATATTTAAAACTCTAATTATTTTCTTTTTGTGCATTTTTGAGGCATGTATGATCTTAAAAAGTGTTAATAATCCAGATCCTATCTTTATTTGTCCAAGTGCTGTAAGATTTAAAATTTGCATTTCTGCTTTTTATTTTACTGTGTACTATGGCCTAAAGCTAAGACACTGTATTAATAAAACTGACCAGCTAGAGGTAAGGGCAAGAGATTCTGTGCTCTGTGGTAAGCTGGCCTTAAATTTGAGCAAATCCTTGAAAATTCTGTGGCATTCAGTGAAAGAACTGAATTAATTTAAACTGAACTGCACACAACCTTTTAAAAAATAAATCTGCTACATATATGGATAATACTACTCTTAAATATTCAGCCTCTTCTACTTACTTTAATTCAGCGGATTCGCTGTCTCCACATAATTTCCGTGTAAAAGGAAAGGCTAATCTACTGGTTCAGACAAAAGGCTTAAGCTCAGATGATCTCTGTTCTGTTTCCTTTTTATCATGTTCTCGCATTTTTTCCTCCATCTGTAAAAAGGAGATGACAGCATTTCACTGCCTCATGATTGTGGAAGGATAAATACATTGATTGTGAGATGTTAAAAATGATCGAGCCAAGTATGTAACTAGGCCTATTTATATAGAGACATTCTTTCAAATTAGGAGTTGGGGTATTCTGTCTTGGAGAAGTGTGGAGGGACATTTTTGCTGTCTTGCTTAAGGTATTTAGTAGTGAAATGGTTAACAAAATATATATACAGGCAATGTTTAGGGTTTAGAGTTAACACCCTATTGAGATGATTGAAAATAGTTCACATCTTGCTGAACTGTCATTTTGAGCTGTCTGCCAATTTAAGAACATATTGCTGCCTCAGTTAACATATGGTTCGAGTTGATACAGTTTTCTGTGCAACCATGAGAGCTAGACACATCATTATATGAAAATGAAAACAAATGGCTGAGTCCTGAGCTTGCTGCTTTAGGTCCCCCCAGTGTAAGCACGAGTTCAAAGCCACCTAGTCTTCCCATTTGGAGATTCCTGCAGCATGAGAGAGCCTGGGCGTGGTGATGAGCCACAATAACCTGCCCCTGTGCCACAGGGCAGGGGTATGCAGCCTGTAAGGGACATTCCCAGGACAGAGCTTTTACATGTGAACACAATGGCAAATGATCCCCTGGGCTGCTGTACCTAATTTGTCAAGATTTAATTAGAATCTGGGATTGGCCAGCCTCCTTTTGGGATTTCTACTCCTTTACTGTGTTTACTATGTCATTGGTGTTTCAGATATGTTACACTGGGAACTTTAAAGGACTGAACCCCAAGCTCTGGCTGCCTCTTAACTGTGTTCTACTCTAAGTTAATGCTAGCAGATCAAAGTTTCTAAGGAAACACTTGATTTAGTGAGCACTATGAGGCAGCTTTCAGTATCTGAAGAAGTAAGGTTGAAAAGCTTTCTACTGAATTTATAATGGCTCCATTCTAGAACACCTACAAATTTTTTTTGCACATTTTTTCCTGATGTGATAGAAACCCCATAGTTGTGTTACAATTTGCTTTGCTTTTCTTACTTTAAGTCACAGTTTTAGCACTGCATCTTTTTTCTACTTAGTCTAGGTAAATTTTTGCAATATTTTCAATTCTCTTGGTGAAGTTCCTGGTATGTCTCCTATCATAGTAGAAAAATAATTTACTCGAAACAAATGCTATTTAAATTATTTTGAAAGTATGACTAAAGCTGACAAAACCAAAATAAAAAGTTGAAGCTAAGATTTCATCTTTTCTTGTTCTGTGGGGCAGATGCAGACCAGAGCGACTCAGGTTATGCGTACAGCATAAAGCTATCCAGATTTGGATAAATGGACTTCTTTCCTCATACATATGGCTTTGAAACTGGCTTACTTCCCAACATTCTTTCTGCCTCAACTTTCAGATTCAAAGGAATCCAGATATCTGACCAAAACTCATTTAATTTTCTCCTGCCTATTAAAAGTAAGTATTTGTGCAAAATGAAACCACAAATCAGCTCAGGTTTGCTTGTGAGATTGATGAACCGTAATGAATCTTTCTATGAACTCAGTCTAAATTTCAAGCATGTAATAAAATACAAACTCATATCTAAAAGCCGCTTTGAGTATATCCCTGTATATCTCATAATTTTCTTTTCTTTTGTTTGGGTCACTTACTTTGGGGCATTTACAAGCCAGCCAACTGACGGAAATGCTTCTTAGCAATCCCACCTGCAGATTGTCTATAAAAGCACTGGTACACAAATTGCAGAGACAAGCACCAAATGGCAGATTTTTGGTGATAAGGTAATGGCAGGGCAGCATTTAATTCTTTGGAGCTGCTGGAGGGTGTAGGCCAAAGTCTGTCACTGCTCCACAGCTTGGGTTTTTCCAATGTATCGTTGCCTCCTGTGTGTTCCTTGGATTTGATGAGAGGCTGCTGCTTCCCACAGAGAATGTCCTGCCTGTGGTGAGATCCCAGGGTAGTGCAGGCAGGTTGGGCATGGCATCAGCCTTTTTTTGGGAAGATTACGCTAAACAGAATGCTCACTCCAGTGTTCTTTTCACCCAGGTTGATATTTAACACTAAGCTGATCATTGATTTTAGAAGCAAATTATCTCCTCCTTTCTTTTATGCATAAATCCACATTTTAAAATGGCAGCGTAGTGACCGTAGCTGTTAAGTAGACATGATTACATCCTAACTGATGTATTAGACCTATGTGAAGATTTCTGTGTATGTTGCAGGGGGCTACCATGTTTATATTCTTGTTTGCAACAGGGAACCTGTTGGATTTGTCCTAGAGATCTTTCATTTTTTAATCTAGTTACTAGCATTAGGCTCAATGACTCTATTGCTGTATCACTATGCCTTTACCTAGCACAGTGACACTACTTTATCATTTATAGATAGTGAGAGGAGAGGAACCAGGATGCATTTCATTGATCTTTCCATGTTGTAAACGTAAAATTCATGTGCATTTTTGTTTGCTTTATGGCTGTTCACTTTCCTTTTCCTTATTTAATATGCACTTCATACTGTGCCAAGGGGGTCAGTAGGGCAAATCAAGGAGCCAGATGGCTTGCCTCTACCCTAAGGAAACATACCAATATTTAGCTGGCCATTTTCCCAAATAAAGGCAAGACTGGAATCCACAATAAATGGGAGAGTTGGTTAAAGCTGCATCCTCTTCTTAGATTCACAGCTACAACCTCCTTGAGGCATGAGCTTTTTATACTTCACTGCCGCTTTCTAGCTTTCTCCAAGTAACTGCATCTTAGAAGATATTAGAGAGGGGTACAGCTCATTTTATTTATGGCCTTTGCACAGTAACAAGTTTCAGTTATTATAATCTGACTGAAATAAGAAACCATAATCCATGGATGAAAAGACAGTGGACAAACTCAGTTAAATCCCTGGTACCCTGAGGACGTATATTTTGTCCATTTCTGGTTTTTTATGTTCCCTTTTTTTCTGCTGTTATTCCCAACTTTAACTTTTGAAAAGCCAAGCAGTTTAAGTGGCCAGGCCTGGGGAGCTTATTTGTATGCAGCACAAATTTCAGGATCTGTTCCCAAGCCTGTGCAGAGTGAAAAATGGCCTGCATTTTCTTGATAGCCCATGTGGTTGTAAAGAATAAATGGCTAATGAATTACAGATGAACATTGACGCAAATTAATCTTCCTGATGTCCCTGGGTTATATGGCAGCCATTTAAAAGTTTAATCAATACACTAAAGTTGAAAACATGCAGGCACTGCAGTTGTTTGGATGTAATAAACATCAGAGGGAAACGGGAGGCTTGTACCCAGTCCATGTATCATAATGACAGGTATTTATGTTTAATGGACTAAATATTTTTTATTGGAAGAGAGCAAATGTCAGCTTAACTTTGTAAGCCCCGCATTCAACTTTCCTTTGAGGTTGGTGAGAGACGGCTGACATGTCATTGAAAATGAAATGTAAAAAAACCAATTGAGACAAAGCGAGGATAAGGAGCTGTTTTGCCAACGAGATGTTGCTTTAATGCTCTGCAACTATTCATTAAATAAAATGTAAACTCTACCATTTCAAACGTTGCAGTAAAATGGTTTACTAGGGCAGACTTTTAATGGTTATTAGGGAAAACAAGAGCCAACCACTGCCAAATATTCTTTTCTGAGAAACATTTTATTTGAAAAGTCTTTTCCTGAGTTACAGTTTCAGAAGATTTATAATTATGGAACAGTCATCTCCCCCTCCCCCTTTCTTTTTGAGACAAAGAAAAACAGAAAAATAACTTTCAGTATAACCATTTGATGGTCTTTTTTTTTCCTCTTTGAACAGAGTAATAGCTTTATATAAGCTTCCCAGAGACTTGGATATTAATTTCACTTGAATTCAATAAATTTTAGAGCCATGTGTGACCAGAACTTAACCATCATTGCTATAAATGGAGAAGGAGGCAATGCAAGACTGCCACATTCACCAGGTCTGCACAGTTGCATGGCTGCAGGAAAGACCACATGAAGTTGTTTTCTTTAGGTCAAGAGAAATGTTGTTGTCTTTGGTCTTATGAAAAGAGAGACTTCTTCCCTGTTAAACAAAAAATTCAAATGCAATGGAGAAAAAGGGAAGAACATCTTGTACCAGCTTTCTGTAATCTGTTTTAGTATCCCATTTGTTGGCTGATGTTACCTGCCTGGATGTAAACTGGTTTGAAGTGTTCGCATAAAGCTTCTGGTAACGTGTACTGTGAAACCACATCAGAAAAGGAGGACAGCTGAAAGCCTGTGGGTCACTGTTTGCTTTCTTGGTTCTCTTGACTTCATCAACTGTCTAAAATATTTCATATATTTAAATAATTGCTCTTAACAGTGCAATGAGTCATCTGGTGAAAATTTGATGACTGCCCTCCTATTTTAAGACCTCCAAGCCTTTATCAAAGGCTATTTAAGCCAGTGCACTGGGGGAGTGACAGAAATCTTATATTATTTCACAGGCAGCCAGCATGTATAGCTTCTGGTTAGGCAGAAATGGTAGGCAGACCATTTTAATTTGTTATTTTAATAATTTTATCTCAACATATTTTTACGTTGCATCAGGTTCTACTCAGTTAAGGTGGCTACTAATATTGAATTGTGAATTAAACTGTATTTGCCTCAATAATGTTGTAGATTGATGGTGTCATGTTTATAAAATATCATACACTGCTTCCTGATAATAAAATGATTGTAGAAGAGCATCTGAAAATGTTGTTCATCTATTCCCTGGATAATGAGCTATTTCCATTTTTGAGCAAACCCCAAAATAAATGTGTTTTCACCATGAAAAATAAAACTATGAAGTGTGTACACAGGCCAGACAGTCTGTGAAGGCTGAAGAACTGTGTGGCACAAGACTGAAACCACATAAAAATGGCCTTTCCCCCCTGCCCCCGCCGCTTCTGTTACCCTGTCACATGTCCCAAATACAATAGCTTCTTAGTCTCAAGGACCTAGTATGGCCTAACCTGATGATGTTCCAGACACACTACTGCTTTGTCCTGACCTTATATCCTGCACTAGGGAGTGCATTACTCTTTCCATGGAATGGCCACTCCCCACTATGGCTAGAATTCGCCTGGAATGCAGTGCAAGGCAGCTGAGCCATGACTTCCTGGTTTCTGGCCATTAGAAATGCTCTGTTGAGTAGTCCTGAGCTGTCTCCACTGCGACTGAGGAAGAGGAAGGTTGGAACCTTGCTGCCTTAATAACGCGTCAAAGACTTAGAAGCAGCGTTGCAGTATCCTGCTGAAATAAGTTACAGTTCGGTTCAGTTTAAAAAATTGTCTTTTGTTTTATAAAGATCAAAGGCAGTTTTTCAAAACTGCTCAACAGCAGTAAGCTTTAGTGGCAGGTGAAGTAAAACAGCAGGTATCTACAGCAAAACATTAACAAGATTGCATCAGACAGAGGTGGTGCTAGTAGAAAGCTGGAGGTAAAGAGTGGGTGACGTTAGATTGATTCTCTCTGTCAGATGGAAAACTCCCTTTTCCAATAACTATTCACAACAAAATATGAAGTTTTCTGTAAAATTATACACTGGAGTACGAGCCACCACTATCCAACACACTACAACAACTGAAAATTTAATCAGTTATTTACTTGATCAAACTATTATACTTCAACTAAATTAGTCTGAGTTAGATTTTTACAAGAAGCTCGAACTTCAGAGAAAGAAATCTCTTTTGCTGGGGTTTTTGAATATTTAAATTCTGTAGACAGGCTGCTGCTATTATTATAGGCTTAATGGATAAAATAGACATAAAAAAGTAAAAATATTTGCTATAAAGTACTTCTTTTAAAGCAAATAGTGTGACAACTTCAAGACTTCATGTTGTAAGTGACCTTCAACTGAGAGAAAATATCTAAGGATTTATCAATTGATAGAATTATTAGTGATGAAATGTGGCTTTTTGAGAGCACTTTTGTTTCAGTTCAAAGCCATATATGTACTTATGTACAGCATCTTCACACAACTATCTTGAAGATTTACCAATCCAGACACATAAATCTACCTGTTCACCCCTTCTCTTAATAAGTGACAATGAAAAAATTTAATGGTATTTTATCTGTCCATCACAAAAAATTACTTCTGACTCCTGGCTGGGTGATGTTTTCCAAGGCTGATGCTTACCAAGCATTTAAGTCCATATTTGTGTTTCAGTTTTTTTCTGCCAGTGCAACAAAGATGCATGGTGGCACTGTACGCTGTCTGTAATTCAGTCAAAATATTTAAAAAGTGTTATAAAACTAATATTCTAAACTAAAATTAGTTTACTCTAAGTGAAAAGGGAGATAGGAAACCATGATTTGGCAAAGTACCTTTTTTTTTACCATGTTCCTTTTAAATTCCTCAGGTATACAAATGTGATGTTAAAGGGTGAAAGCAGTTTGAGAATAATGCCAGTCGCAGCCTTCTTAAACTGGGAGCCACAGTCCTGACAGCTATTAAAAAAATAAAGTAACTTTTGGGTTTGATTTTGTATAATGAGCATATGACAAAAAGGTTTACTTCTATGTTATCCTGCAGGTGTAACTGCTGTCTGTCAATTTATCCTGTATTTTATTTTGATGATAAGAGAGCACTGGGGAGAATAAAAAATTCTCTTCATCAAAAACCTTAACAGGAAAGAAAAATGTCTCAAAACCATGTATTGGTGGTTATTTGTGATGGTTTAAAAGAATTATCCGAAAACAAAGAAGTCTTTCACAATGAATCTAAACACAAAAGCTTTAATAACATTTACATCTGTGTATCATCCATGTCTCCAAATGCAAGTCATGAATAACACATAAACGAGGGTATATAGGGAACAGAAGTGCTAGCACATCATTTAAAATCCAACACACCCCATCGTCAGTGGAATCAAATACACAGCAGGAATGGTTCCAGTTGATAGACACACAATGAAGTCATTGAAAATGAAAACATATTAATTATGTTCCTAAAGGTTAAGAGAGGAATGGCTGAATTCTCTAATCCTGGACTAATATTAGTGCCCCAAATCCATGCAGGAAAATCTGTAATGTTTCAAAAGTTGTAGAAATTTTTCATCACGCTTATTTGTATCTCACCCATGACTGACCCTACAGAGTGGGGATAATGGGGAAGAGCAGGAAGTGCAAGACAAAGACAAAACCAGGGAGAATTATCAACAAAAAAAGATGTTCTTGGTCCAAACAAGCCACTTGCACTACATGAGCTAATTGTAAGAATAGACCATTTCTAAACTGCAGCTGTTATGTGCTTAAGTAAACCCTGCTGGGAGAAAGGCTTTGTAGAACACCTCTCCTTACACAGACACATGGGGTGTCCTTTAACAGAGGATTTCAAGTGCAGTGTATAAGGGAAATCTTTTCTGCTCCCAAATTTTCCTGAGCTTATTACAGGATGTGAGCCTAGCTTGTCACTCTGACATAGGTTTCCCTTAAGTGTTTTGTATTTTCATTATCTTTTTGCCTACGTTAAATCACAACAACCTAGGGTGAAGACTGTGTGTGGATATGACTGTGTTGGGAAATGAGTAAGGGGGGGCTGAGGGGAAATGCTCAGGTTATGCGATATGAAATGATAGGTGTCAAAAAACCCCACAAAATACCTAACTTGGTCACAGTCATTTTCTTTGTGTAATATTTTTGGTTGTCACTGTTGAGTAGCAAGATCACTCATTTCGTAGTTAATTTTAGATGTATTCTTTCTCTACTCCTTTTCCCCACCCTCCCTCAAATCCTTATCCAGTGATCTCTGACACAAGGCTATTGCACGTGGGTTCCCAACTTTATTAACTCCATTGTGCTGGTGTGCTGAGCAACCCAATCCTTAATGTCTTTATGCTAAAACCCAAATCCTCCCAACAGCAAGGGGTTAATTGTCTGTTTTCAATGTACTTTAAAACTCTCAGCTCTTGGGAATGATGTTTCCATGAGGATTGAATGTAATTACAAAATAATATAGGCACTCTGTCTTATTTTCAGGGAATGATACTTAAGTCCTTGCTGGTATTGCTGCATGTGTTTATATTGGGGCTCTTCTTTCAGTGTACTTGATGCAAGGTATTTGCAAATTTGAGCCTTTGGGCTTTAAATGTTGTACTGCTTCTTCTGTTCCTTATTCACTACAGATTAGGTATAATTGATGACCTGCATTTACAGACATGGGTGGTATACAGATGTAAATGTTATTATAGCTTTTATATTTTATGTTCTTTCTGAAAGATCATTTTGTCTTTGAATAATACTCCTGTTCAGATTTTGGGGGGTTTATCTCTAAAGGAGAATATGAAATGGATATTGCACATCGTATATTTCTTAAAAGTAATTTGGAATTTTAGGGTATGGGATTGGTGGTGACTGATACACTGCCTGGATGAGATATATCCCTTTGAAAATAACAGCGCCAGTACATGCCTGCATCTGTCTAACCTCATAATTCACTTTCACATTGGGTTATGGATGTCTGCATTCAGTGAGTCTATCTTCCCTTTAGGTATTATTTCAGCCCTTTGAGATAATAAGGAAAGTTTAATTGCGTTGTTAATTGATTTTTTGCACAACATTATTACCTTGATTGATTGCAGAGTTGATGAAAATGTTAGACACAGGCAGTGTAAAGTATCAGCCCAGTAAGGAGTGGGAGCCTTGTGGAGAATAGATAACCTTGATGTTAAGAGCTATATCCTTCAGATATGTCTTCCCTTGACATATTGATGGCCCTTGAAAAGGGAAAAGCTGATTGTATGCAGAATGCAATCATTAAACCCACTTCAGCTGGCTGTTGATTAATTTGTTTTTTCCTGAAGGATCTAGTTAAAGAGAAGGCCTCACTACTATCAACAGCAGCCATTTTCCAGGCTTCAGATTATACTTAACCCTCTCCTAGAAGAAAGAAAAATGAGACTGTCTTGGTTTAGACAGGCAGATTGTCTGCAAACATTCAGTCCAACTGCAATTTGGGGATTATAACACTCACTTTACCCCGTTAACTACTGCTTCCTCTGTGACCTCTCCTCCCCCTGCCTTCAGTATTCAGCTTTACCACAGCAGAAAGTCACGTTTGATGTTTTCTGAGTAAGGCCAGTGTCTGTTCTCAGCAGAGATGCCAACAGGGATGTCAAGCTTGTTTTGCCCAAAGACTGAAATACTTCAGTAGCATATAGCTGCTTCCCAGGAACCTCTCTGAAAGGACCACAGGGTTCACTGCACACACGTAAGTGGTTAAGCTTTCCTTATCCCTGAAAAGATCTTTCTTGTATAATTTTTGTTATTACTTTTGAGATCTTTGAGGTCTTCTGTAGGGCAGTTTGTGCTGTTCAGCGCTGCCCCAGGCTTAACAGCAGCACTCAAGTGCCCTGTTGTTGAATACATTTAACCAAACAGTGGCTGTGTGTGACTGGCTTTCCTGCTGTGCATTCATGTGATGGTCTAATCCCAGACTACCTGCTACCTTCAGAGGACTTTCTCCTTTAATAGCACCCACTCTGAGAGCAAAGGTGAAGAGTATTGCCTAAATGGCCTTTCTGTGGCACAAGGGGCTTCCTTGGCTGCAAAATATCCTCGGGACTGAGGGACAGCTTTTATCTTAAGCCTTTCTTTTCTTTGTATCAGCAAATGACTCAACACATCCAAAACATATATGCAGCTTTAACCAAGCAAATTAATGCCTCTGGGTGTGGTGCAGGTTTTATCCTTCCATTAACCATTTAAAGGATATTTGGTAAAGTAACAGGTTATTGCTTCCTCTTTAGCTTGGTAGTCTCAAAGATGTCGCTCCTTTTTTCGTGTTTCTGAGTGATAACAGTGATCACTGCTGCTTGATTGTTTGGCCACACGTGTTTTATTAGGTCCATCGTGAACATTTTGCAACTGAGCTCCTGTTTCATATGGGGACATGTTTGTTAACTTGCAACATAGTCAAGTCTGACAAATTTGAACCAGCCAAATAAGTGAGTAATATTTCATGCTGTCAAAGCAGGCGAATACTGATTAACTGACACACTCCAAAAGCTCTCACCAATATCCGTGCTCTGGTGGAAAATGTTTACTAAGCACAATACTTGTTAGAAAGTCTTTAGTGCTTTAACTAAATGACTCTGACCCTAATGGAGGGGTTTTAATGTGCCTCTCAAGCTGTTTCTTAGTCCCAAATTTTTCTATCTTTAGCAAAAATTCCCATAGAAACTAAAAGTGCACCTGTAAACCGTGTTCTACTGGCCACTGTGGTTTAACCTTCAGCCCCCTCCCGACAGTATATTTTTGAAAGGAGGCTGAGGAATAAGGAAAACAAGGAAAACAAAGACAATACCTTGGCTTTCGGTACTGGAGGCAGGTTGGGAACTAGACTATGGCCAGTAACTGTTTAGCAATAGCAGATGGTGCTGTATGTCATATAGTATAGAAAAAAATTGTACTAAGAGGCAAGCTCAGACTTAGTCCAGAGAACCACATATTTTCTGAATACTTCGAGTGTTTGGATCCAGATGCACTTTTGATTTCACTTGATGCCAAACAGTAATAGTGACAGAAGAGAGAAAGGAGCTCACCTGTTGTTGTGGGCTCTGGATGTGTCTTACAAAGTGCCAGATGCCTTCAACTTCTGCTGGAAATCAAGGGAATCCAGGGCCCTGTAGTATCTGCTTCTCAAAATACACTTGTTTTTGTATTAGGAAAAATCATAGCAATCCTATCATTAGCATTACTTAAATGGGTTTTTTTTGTTGTTTCCACAAGCCCTTCTGAGGAAGGGCTTGTGGAAAGGAGCAAGTAATGGCAGACAAAGAAGGTTCCCTTAACTGTATCATAATGTGACAGCAGCACTGTTTAATTATGCTCTTTAATTTTATTTGAGAGACTTTCTTTCCCAGCTTTAAAAATAAAAAGCAACTTGTCTTTATTTCAGATGACTCTCTTGAGAAATTTCAAACCAGTTGAGCCAGACTGAATTTTCTACGGCTTTTTTTTCCGCTAATGTGAACTCCTGCAGCAGGAACACATTTGAGATCCAAAAGCAAGTTTTGCTCATGAGATGAGCCAAATTTATGTCTAAACTCTCCAGAAAGGCCCTGCTGCTCAAATTTTTTTCACATAAGAATTTGTAATTTTATTGGAATGCTTGCAGACTTTCCAAACAATTATTCCAAAAGTTTGCTTTCTGCCCCATAAATCATGGTAGATTTGTTTAATTCTATCACAGCTACTAAAAGAACTTACTTCCCTCTTTTTTCCTCTCGTATTTTACTGCTAATGCAATCTGTGCATGGTTAAGGTTTGTGAAGTATGATTTAATTATAGTCCCTTTTTGTTTTCTTAATGACCTTGTCATTCTTTATAGTTTAGTTCCATTGCTGAGTAGTGTGAATTTTATTATTAGAATGTAGCCCAAAGTACAGAGCAGCCAGCAGAAAGGCCATTTTTGCATATGTTAGCCAAATTAACTGAAAATCTCCTAAATTGTACGGTGCGTGTACACTGAACAGCTGAACTTTCGTATATGGTCGGGAAGCGATTTTAGAACCTCCTTTTGATGGAGGCATCATTCTGAATATGTAAAAAGCGTCTCTTACATCACTTCAGTGGTCGCACCGTTGTATTAGCAAAAGTGATAGAAAGGTGGTTCAAATTCACGCCGTAAATATCAGAGCATGACAAGTGCCTCCGACGGTGGAGACGGGCGGTCGCCTCTCCCCCGACAGCATTTCGAGCCTTTTGTTCGAGCCCTGCCCCGCCACCTGCACACACAAACTGGTNTTCAGCTGATCGAGCCCGACTTGCGCCGTTTGCAGTCTTTTATTCTGTCTTTACTACTTTCATCTAGACCATCGATGAGAGAATGAGATACATCGAGAAGTGTTTTCAAGACTAAAAGGACTGCGAGCCCGTACTTCCTTTCCCCCATCTCCTTCAAGGGCATTCAATGTATCCAAATGTAAGCATCAGTCCGCCCCTAAAATCCAGCATGCTGATGCTTTCTGTGCACTTGGGTTTCTTTGATTACAGCTAACTACAAAATTTATGAGTCTGAGTAATTGAAAAAAAAAACTGCTTTAATTTTTCAACATATTTCATAAACAAGTATTTAATTATAAAGTCAGCATTAATTCTCTCCGAGACAGTAACAGTGCAAAACTGGTAAAGGTGCGCTGAAGAGACAAAAGCATTTGGTTAGGGTTTTTTGTGTATTTGTTTATGTATTTTTGTTGTGTACTTTTTGTTTCATTTTCACTGGAAAGAGACATTCCAACCCCCCAACATATCCCCCCAACATATTTCTCTGATGATAGTTACAATGAGCATGGAAAGATTCCAAAGAAATCCCAAGTGTAGAACCTTAAATTGTAACAATGACACCCAGAGGAGTATGGAACTGGTTAATGATTTAAAGTATTATGCCCTAAATGCTCCTATTTTAGCCAACAGTAGAGAATCTGTAGACAGCACATGCCCAGATCAAAGCTGATCATGTCAATGTCATTCAAGGAGGGAAGGATACCCTCCTTTCCCCCTGCTCTCCCCCCTACCCTTTTTTTAAACAAAGTATGACATCTGAGGAACAGTGTGTTGATTGTTCCACTGCCAGGATACGCATAATGGAAACATTAGCTCCAAGATAACTTTTAATCTGTCAGCCTAATGGCTCCTTAATGTGTAGAGGGCTTTAAATGTATGTCAGCCAGGGCTGTATAAAGTAATATAGTTTGTGGCCTGAATGGATCGAGATGACTCCGCACCATGACACAATATGGTTTATTATTAAGTATCAGCTCATCAGCTTATTCCCACGGACTTGGACAAGCTTCTCAATTTTCCAGTAACAGATTATGTGAGAAAAAGCTTGCAGTGCTTTTTTCCTTCTTCTTCTTTTTTGCTTTTTTTCCCTCCCCCTCTTCTAAATTACAAGTTTCTTCCCTAGTTGCACTGGGAGCCCTGAAGTGTATTTACAGCAGGCTGCACTTTATCACACATCAGTTTGACTGCTAGTTTACACTGAACATTTATGCAGCTTCCTTGGCCCAGGATGCAAACTTCACATCTTTGTATTCCTATCACCTTCATTGCAAATTTTTCCAACATCCCCTCCCTGCTGACTGCTTTGCTCCCCCCTCCCCTACTCTCACTTCCCTACATACTCCCCCCTTTTTCCCCCTTCCCACAAACAGGCCAGTGAGACTTGACATGTCACAGTACTTGTCTGTGCAGGATACTTGCAATAATTCAGCGTGTTAGTTTGCCTTCTGTGAATCCTCTCAGCTCTAGCTTAGGTGTATAATTCTAACACCATTGCTGTAGACTGGATACAGATTTGATTTTGTGCCTTTCAGAATTTTTTTTCAATCTGAAAGACCATTTTGTGCCCCATGCTGTAGGGTGTCCAGAGGAAAATGTTATCATTTTTTGGCATCCCTGTGCAGGGAGCAGAGCAAAGGTAATTAATCTCCTCTGAATGGGAAGGTAACCTTCCTTGAATGGTGTTACCCTCAGAGGGAGGGGGGAGTCAGGATCAGCAGTTTACTACTGAAGGTATGTCTTCTTTCTCCAGGAAACCTGCAATGGACCACAGTCCCTAATTCACAGGCACCTCTTTGGGAGTATTTGGGGACCACTCTGTGAGTCCTGTGGCCATAGGTGAAGGAATTTTGCCTTAGCCACAGCTAACTCTGCCCCCAGCCTTCTCAAGCACAAGCCCTCCCCTTTATGCATAGCTACTTTTTGAGAAATTATGCATAATTTTTGCTTACATTTAGTGTTCCTATACTCTTAAAAATAAATTAACTAGTTTATAACACAAAGAAAGTTAATATCTGTGCATTTGTTATCTGAGCACTTGTGAGTATGTTATGATAATATTTTAGGGAATTCATCTGGGTTTTGTTTTTTGCTGTGATATTTCAGTTCTTTTTAAGGTTCTTTTCTACAGAATTTAGCTGGCACAACCAGCTAAATTCATATCTGTTGTATTCTCCAGAGTTGAACCAGAAGCATTCATATCTGTTGTATTCTCCTCTTTCTGTTGCTCCTTCTTCTCTGATTTAAGGAGTCAAGATCCTGTGTCTTGATTTCAGCTGGGAGCAATCTGGAAACTGTGGTTGCAACAAACAGATTAAATGGTAGCAGCCAGAGAACCCATCACGTTAGCAAGGTCAGCTGCAACTCTTCTGTTCTTTTCCTGTGTCACCTTGCAGTTTGTGAGCTCATCCTCCCCACGCTGGCAGTGGTTTGCTGGGGCCGAGTGCAAGTCTGAGTGGATCTCTCTGGGTTACACACTTGGCTGCTTTGGGGAGTACTTGGTGACTCAGATCCTCCTTTACACCTTTTCTTGTCTTCCAAGGGATCTTCTCAGATTCCTGTGTCAGAGAATTCATAGGCTGGATTATATTTAATAAAAACAATTATTCTGTTTCACCGAAAGGAACTGAAAATAAGTTGTCAACTAAAAAAATAGTCAAAGTTGTTGGAATTTCCAGGTAGATAAATGCGAAGTGAAAAATTACTAAACTCCTGTACAACAGGGTTTGCTTTTTGATTGTTGTTTTTTACCCAGCTTTACATATCCCTTAGATCAAAAGATTTTTAAGAGTTTTAAATTAACTTGACTCGTGGAGGTGTTTTGCCTAAATCAGTAGCATTGTAGACTTTAAATTGTTCATAGATAGGTATTTATCCTCCTCTAAATGTTGTCGGTAGGGAATTACTTTCCTTTATAGGAAGTTTATATTAATATTTAAGGGAATTTCACAGCTTCTGTTCATTAATTGTAGAATATGCCCAAGTGCCTATGAAAAAAATTATAATGGTATTGATATTTCATCCTGAAGGGTCTCAAAACAATTTACAGATTGGTAGTATAACCACACTGAAATGCACCCAGCTTCTTGGTGGAACATGGCAGCTGTTTAATAGCCCATAGCAAAACTATGCAACAGCAGGTTGTGCAGAAAGAGATGAATATGGATCAAATACAAATTGGCAGTGGAGGATTTAGGTACTGTGCTCTAATTAAAGTTAGGTGAAGTGGATTTCCGCTAGAATATTGAGTCTGTGTATGGAGTGCTACACTTTATCTGACCACAGCTCCTGGTACCAGGCCCTGTGTTTAGTCCATGTGAAAGACAGGCAGAAGGCTGTTAACTGAAATGTACTCCCTGATGGATACTGCAGACCAGTCTTTGACAAACAAATTTAATTGTGAATACTTCCCTGCTTTCACTTGTAGAGGGGCTTATTAAAAACATTTGATGTTAAAATGGGTGCCTGGTAGGGATGTTGGGCAGATGTGGCAGTAGGTTTTGATGGGGGTGGCAATTTTTGTCTTGACTATTTAGTTTTAGTAATTACTTTTTAAAGAAAACTGAATGCTACTGGAGGAAACTGTGTTGCTGGAAGCTGCCCAAGTTGTGATGACTGAGAGGGTGGGTTTTTCTAAATGTGGTGTATTAATTTTCTAAATGTGGTGTACTAGGAACAAGAGGTAGTAAAAGGCAACAGGACACTACCCAACAACAATTCCCTTAGATCACTGTTGGCTTGAGATGAATTTTGACCTGTAACTAACTAAAGCTGTTATGATCTGTAGGTCTAACACTTCCCACTGAAACTTGTTTTTGCCACTTCTCATATAATACACCTTTTTCCACTCCAGCAAAGTGTGCAGAGTCTAAAAGCACCATAGCTCTCTGCAAAATATGCCCAATTTAAAAGGAGCTGACATGGCTTGAACTTTTTCACGTGCTTTAGTATGCATGTATGTATTTATTTATTTATTTGGATAATTGGGTTTTCCCTCAGCTAAGGAAAAGCTGGTGTTGCTGACATTACAATGTGTTTGTGAAGAAAGACTGATACCACAACACACACAAGCAACTGCAAGATCATTACTTACCCAGCGTAATTAGAACATCCATTCCAAAGGATGGAAACATTTAAAAGATAAAGAGTGAATTTAAAAATGATTCTTCCCAATGCATTTTTTTCATAATTATAGTTTTAACAGCTTGTGGTGATGGTAGAATCAGCTACTTAAGAAAAATTAGAAGCCTCATTCAGGGAAGATGATCCCTCAAGAGACCTTGTGTTGTCATTTCTTAAGAACCTCGACCAGAAACCTCATTCTGGATGCTGTGTATTGTTTTGATGTATAGGGGGTATACATAGCTTATTATGGCCAATGCTGGATATTTTAATTAAAAACACAAGAACAGCACAGATGTATTGTTTTCCCCTCATTCTTTCTCTTGTCTGTGTGCAAAAAAAAACAAGTGTACTCCCAACCCTGCAAGGAGGGAATACCAGAGCAGATAGGCAGAAAAAAAGCAGTAGCTTTCCTAAATTCACGTGACATATCTTAGCATCAAAATTCTCATTGCGGCACACAAACATTTTGCAGTTCTCTGAGCTTTCTGTGGTTGCCAAAGGGAGGTGGGACATAAAGAGGAAAAACAAAGCAAAACAAATAACCAAGCCAGTCACCGCATTTAATTTATGAGCAAGATTATTGTTTTACAAATAACCTTCATGATAAACAAGGTCTCATGGCAACATTTTCAACTGTGCTTTTATCAAGGCTCTCTGAGCAGCGTGTGTAATATGCCTGGCAATCGAATCACAGCTGTGTGCCTGGGTAGGGAATCTCTGCGGAGACAACACTTCCTTAATTTAAACAATTGTAGGCTGCAGGATTTCAAAAATTTCAGCTGACTTTAACTGTCACTAGCCCAAGCACCTTTATCCCCAGGCGAGCAGCAGCAGCTGGATTTCATTTCCTGCTGCCAGACTGTCCGACATCTTTGCTGAACATCCCGGGAACAGAGCGTCTTTACTTTAAGGATTTTATTCAAGGTGACAGCTCCTCACACTTTAGCGTTCAGATCACCTCAAGTAGCTGAGATATCAGTGAAAATGAGAGCACTTCTCCAGCAAACTCCAAATTTAGATTGACTGAGGTTATCCTTAGGCCTCTAGACCCAGCCTCCACGACAGCACAGGCCTGCCAGTAACTTTAAAACTACAGTGGAGTTTGTAATGATGTCTGGGGAGAAATATTCTGCCAGAGCAGTGGAGGATACTATAAGCGATAGGAAATGATGTCAGATTTAGTTAGGACTGGAGACAGTGTTAGAATATACTTGGCATAATATGGCACCGGTATCTCTGTCAGCATCTCTGTTTTCTGTCACCGCACACAATCCCAGGCCTGTCTGTAGCCCTGACAGTGTCTTTTCAGATCAGGTTATTGCCAACTTGGAGACTGGCTCAGCACAGCACCATACAGCCCCCTTTGTTTGAAGTCTGCCCTTTTGTCATTAATGCACTTGATGTCTATTTAAATCTGACGATGAATACAGTATCTGTTTTCCTGTCAGGAGATCATTGACAATATTAATACCTCATGTCCTTGCCTCATTTTCTAAGCACTGACACCTAGCTATAGTCTCCAGCATTCATCAAACAGCACTCTCTCACCAGTATCTCTATAAACAGTCTTGCTTCCAGTCCTTAAGAAATGCAGCAGACCTCAAACAAGACTTTTATCAATGCCAGTGAAAAAGGAGTCCAAAGAATGTTGTTAATAAACTGCTCATATCCATTGCATTTTGAGCTCTAAATGGCCTTGTTACCAACTTGGGATATCTGCTTAGGGAAAGAAAAACTTGGTCTTCATTAGACTGTTGTTTAGGAATGCTCTTATCATCTTTTGCATGTGGAAACTGCTTCACTAGTGAAATTATTGGAATTGAAATTATTGAAGAAAGCTCTATGCATGAGGAGAAAATGATCAGGCACTGCACCATATAGTCCCCATTTGTATTATCCTGAAGAGGGATGTTTTTCACAACAGATGACAGGCCTATCAATTCCACCCCGAACCTTCATAGGAACGTGTAACCACCATGATGTCTTAGAGAGGAAGAAGAGCATGGGTTGACATTAATCTCTCATGACCTGTGCCTTCCACAGCTTTAGTAGCTTTTCTTATGTGTCTTAACTATATCCAGACATTGCACTGGAAAACAATGGACACAGGATATAAAAGCTTGCATAGTTAATTCATACTGCAGGTGGGCACAGTAACAGCTGCGTGAGTTCTGGAAATCTAAAAGAAGAAAGAATTGAGGATCTGCTCCTCCCCCTTCTTTACCCTTTATATAAGGCAGTGCTTGTCTCCTTTGGGCTAGGTTATGTTTGCCCTTATGAAGGTGAGCTGGATACTTCAGTACCTACTCTTGTAAAACACTCTCAAGGCGGTGGAGACCCTTCCACTTTCTTTCTGTTTATGGGAGATGACTTTAATTTGACTATACATGTCTGAGGGCTCAAAGAACAGCTCTGCTAGTAAAATGTAGCATCTCTGAGGATGTTCACAGGTGGGATGTGACTGTGAACTTACGCTTTCACATACCACTTAGTACCACCAGAGGGGATGCTTTTGAATGAGGTAGTGAGATTTGCAGGTATGGGTATCTCACCGACAGCAGTTAAGGCTTCCACAGGCATCTTTCTGCCTGTACTCACTGTGAATAATGTGCCTTGCCTCCCAAAACCAGCGTTATGGCTAATTATTGAAAGCATCCTGCATGTGCCAATATTTAGCATAATTAAATTGTATCTTACTCATGGGATGTTGCAATGTTGTCTGGAGAGATACTTTGGAAATGTTTTTATTAAATATTTATTTGTGTGTATAAAAATGCTGGAGTCTGGGGAGGCCAACTGTTCTAGCCCATGTCTGTCCATGGCTTCCCATGTAGGTTTCAGCCACTCACTTCAGTTCTGTGTCACTGAAAACAAGGATGACTTCAGGGAAGTTTGACAGGTTTTTCCAGGATCCAAACTGTAATTATTTGCTGTTGGGTGGTTTTTGTCTTTTTTTTTTCTTTTTGGTTTCATTCATCAGGAAAACTTTTTAAATACATATCAGGGAGATAGCAGAGAGCACAAAACATAACTTCAACCCAGACTTTCTGGTTCTTAGAAGCAGGAGAGAGGTACTGTGGTTTAAAACCCACTGTATGATGTTTCAGTGTTATGTGGTTCTAGTTTTGAAGACACCTGTGGATGTATGTTTAACAGGATAGGTATTTGAACACATTTTTCCAGTGGGTTCAAAACTGCTGATTGAAATGGCAATACTGAATATTTGAAATGCACAAACTTTCTTTTGCAGGACAAGAGAAAACTGCTCCTTTCTCCCTTCAAATCTCTCAAGTAATGTACTTTATTGAGTATTATTCTACTTCAATCCTAACTGTATTTCATTTTCTTTTTATTGTAGGCATTTTGGGAAAATGTCGCTACATTTACTATGGAAAACATTCCGAGGGCAACAGATTCATCCGAGATGACCAGCTATAAAACACAGCGCTCTTTTGTGCCTCTTCAGTCCCTCCACATGAGAAGCACAAATCACATCTACATTTTAAGCATGTAACTAAAGTCCTCTAGTGCCTTCTGCTGACTTTGCCAAGCCTGTCAAGATCATCCTTCTATCTTAGCCTGAGTAGTCTCATAGAGATTGACATGATTGCCTTTAAGCAGGTCCCATCCACCAGTGTGACAGGCAGCTGCAGCCGAGCACCCGACCTGACAGGAGGAGCACCGTGATGGATTGCCTGGTCCGAGTGCTGCTCGCAGGGGAGCAGGGGTCACACCTGGGGCCGGACCCAGCCTGCTCCATCCGCGGCGCCTCCGCAAAAGCGCCGCCTTTATCTCTGCCTGGCCTCTTGGGCGAAAGTGGATGCTGATATCAAAGTGTTTATAAAAGAGAGAGGCTGTAATTTCAGATGAAAAAGCCTTTATCTCTTCTTATTTTCTTCCTGGTGAATTAAGTGCTTGTGTTTCTATCATCTCATACATGCTTACACAAATCCTTTCACAGTTTGGTAGTACACCCACCCACCCCCAAATGAGCCCAGATGGATTATTTTTTTTTTTTTTTTCAGCAGGGGAAAAAAATATATATATATCTCCTGAAAACATTTCGGCCATGCAAAGCACTGTCAGTTTATATAGATGTTTATATGCAGAGGAAAAGTATTTAAGCAATTTCCCAGACAAGCAAATTTTTCTAATTCTTGAATCGCATCTCATTGTTTACTAGCTCTTACCTTCAGAAAAGTGAACATTTCCCTATGCTGTACAATAAAGTCATAGTTTAACTGTTTACACTTGGAAGAAGTCCTCGTTAGTGATATTGCCAGTGTGTATTATTCCTGGTTTATTGCACAAGCTATTTTTAACTTGTAGGGATTAAGTTTAGAATTAAATGCTTAAATTTGGGGGAAAAGTGCTTAAAAGGAGTGATATAAATCTGCCACCAGATGGGTGTGATTATCCAGAGGGGAGAAAAGTCAACAAAAGTAACTGGTGGAATTAACATAATTAACAGCTTTACTAATATATTAGATAGATGAATTCTGAATAATCCCTTTTGATATCTATGTAAGAAAGGCTATTGTCAAATTTTCAGTAAAAAAATAAAAAGTCATGGCAAATTTCCTGCTTTTCTGGTAAAAAGGTTGGACACATTTAGAATCATGAACTTGTTGCTGTGGAACAAAAAAAAAGGCCCATGCTTCATGCCTATGTTGTGTTAAATTTTACTTGATACAATGGGATTGGCCAAGGAATATGCAAAAGTTCTGACTTCTTGACTGTTCCAAACCCATTCATATTGATCCCAGTTGGGCACTATCAGTGCCTAGCTGTTCTTGGTTTGTTTGGAATTACTTGGTGGTCTTTATTCACTTTCCTGTTTAAAAAAAAAATACCAGTTTTTAGAAACTGTCTACCTTGGGGGCTTTGATCAGCTGGCATTACAGGTGGAAGTGAACTGGACATGGAAGCCAGTGGTGAAAGCAGATGTGACTGATGAAATAGTGAGGCACTGGCTGAGTGCCAAAGGAAAGCTTGCTGCTGCTCTGCATTTTAGGCCTCACTCAGTGAGCGGAAGATTTTGCTCACTCCAAAAGTATATAATAAATCTTTAACAGATACTTAAAATCACTGATGAGCATAGAACGATCTAGTTCACACCGCTTGTAATTCAAATTGAGCTCTGAGCTGTTTGATTGGTGTCTGGAAAGCATGTTTTAGGCACTTGTCATGCCTCTTCTAATGACATACATGACTACAAATAAAATGCCAATTCACATTTCAAGTCCAAGGAGGTACCAGATAAATGAAAACTACATGCCTTTTGCTTTAATCAAAAATATTAATAGAACTGTTTAGGGCACTTGTCATCTGTTTTGGTTACCAAAATAACAGCTATCTTAGTTTGTTCCTATCATGATGTCTGTTTTGAAGCCTCCACACATTTTGGCTATGGCAATGTTACAGGCAGCAGGATTCAGAATAGGGATGTTTAGAATAACCTAATGTCACTTTCAGTCTGTTTGCATATATGTTCTTGTCTTTATAAAAGGCTTTAACCCTGCCTCAAACAATAAACAGCACTTGCAAACTGACCGCATGATTTTTCCATCTTTATTTTGCTTGTTTACTTTTCCTAATGTCAAAACCATTTGTATCATTTTCAGGAGTGTTTTCTTCCTAGCAAAGCTTTGGAGACAAAAATATTTTTGGAATGAAATTTGAACAAATTCTCTTCCACTTTGGATTTTGTTTTCACTTGGGGTTTTATGTACCTAGAATTAAATATGGTAAAGCCCTAATTAAAATCTGCTTGAAGGGAATTCACGCTAAATGTCTCTGACTCTGGAAAATCCAAAAGAAAATCTGTGAATAATTGTTTTATATGACTAACATGTATTAGGATATTATTTAAAAACATGCATGGATGTTTTTGCAAACATCTTTTTTTCTTTTAAAATGTGCAGGGCATTTTATTTTCAGGTGTGTTCTGCTGAAATTCTGGTTCAGGAGATGGCAGAATTTTCACACCTGGGGTTGCTACCTATACTTGGTTCTTTCCTAAGTGGGAACTGTGCTTGAATTTTTTTAAGTGAAATATAATTTAGGAGGAAAGTTACAGTAAAGTAATCTAGGAGAGGATTGCATTCTGTTTCCTTTGCTCCCCCTTCTCCATATGAGGCACATTTTTGCCTCTCAAGATTAACTAAGCTATTAAAATAAAAGATTTGTCTACAAAGTTAAAAGTATTTTAAAATATGTATTTTTCAGAGGAATCATTCCAGTCTTAGTTCTTTGTGTTGTAACAAGAAAAAATTGGCCAACTGTGTTTCTTTACAATTAAAAACATTAGAGATCTGAGGTATGCTTGAGTAAGTAATCTTCAAATACTACAAATTTTTTTAAAATTTGTTCAAACTTCAGTCTTAGGTTCAGTCTTGAGATGACCTTTACCTTTTGTCAGACATCACGTCTTCACAAGTGAATACTAAGGAGGCAAATGTTTTTACTAGGAGATGCCTATAGAAGCTATGCTTACTACATTTGTAACTTTATGTATTGAAAATGTTAATCCCTAACCTTAAAATTAAAACCAAGGAAAAGATCCAAACTAGAAATTCACTTCAATGTTACAAAGATAAATGACCTTCAGTGAAAATCCTGCTGTTATGGATACACAAACCTAACTTTAAAGCACATTGGCTCTAATTGAATCTGTTGCATGCATAAATGATTTATGGTATTGCTGAAAGTATGTCACCACTGAAGCCACTTTTTTCTCCTTTCTTAGGGCCGAGTCTCACAGCTTTTACTCTAGTATTTGCCTTGCTCAAACTGTGAGTCTCTTTGAAGTCAGCGTGTTCGCCATGAGAATTAGAGTTACTAAGTTTTGGAAGGCAGTCCTTTTTAATACATTTGTTCTTTGAGCAGAGCACTACTTGATTGCTGAGTGTTCAATTCTCACATGTTTACAGATGAAAAATCACTGTGTGCTGGTGTACCATTACTTCCATTTAAGACAGAAGAAAGAAACAAACCTGTCTGTGCTTTTGAAAATGCTTTCTCTAAATTACAGGGTTCATTTGCTGCCAGTGGATGTATTAATATTTTTTATTCCTGCCAACAGTATGAGTATGTTGGGAAATGTTTGCCCCCAGCAGAACTTTGCTGGATGCAGCCTTTGTGGTGAAGTTCTGAATCAGCCCATTTTATACTGACTCACATTGAGTCTTACCACATATTTCTTCTTAATGTGGTGTGATAGTTGGCACATGAATCTCTGCTTGCCCACTTTGGCAGAGTTTATTGTCTTTATTCTGTAGATCTGTCTGTCTTTTTGCTTTGTTAAATGGTTGGCATATGTGAAAGAAAGAGATGAAATTCAGCTTTCCAGAGGTGTAACCATATAGCCAAATCAACTCTTTATGTTTGACATTGATTTATAAGTATCCATTTGCAGATTCAGTCTGCAGAATCTGTCAGTAAATCAGGTGATAAGAAGTCACGGGTCTTGCATGGCCTGCTAGCTGTTGTCCTCTGTTCCTAAAGATCTCTAGCTCTGTCCTTGTCTGCTTCAATTGCCATCTCATTGCACTGCAAGTGATGGCACAAAGTAGGTAAATGCTCCTCTTTTGTTTTTAAAGTGAAATTTCTGTTCCTTTGCTCATAGTATAACAATTGAAATGCAGAGTTTGCTTTTTTCAGTGGTTTTATACGTACACATGGTAAGTGTTACATCTCACTGGCTAGTCTTTTCCTGCTATTTAGTTAAAATCTGTTTTCCTCAGTCCTTTTCTGCTCCTAGTAATGGGAGTAAATCATATGATTGTGAGAAAACAAACATTTAAAAATCTTGACTATGGGACCATGCCTATGCTAACAACTCTGTGAGAAAGGTGAACATTGTTATTCACAAACACATCTAAATGGATTGACAGACCAAGATCTTGATTTGAAGCCTTAGTTAGCCTGTGAATGTGAACAACTGATTGAGCCTTTTATTTTCTTATGCCACTCTTGCAGCATTAGCTGGTTAGAGAAAGTTGTCTTGCCTAAAATGAGTTAATGCTCATTTTACTTCTAATATTATCCAAACTAATATTATCCAAATACCTTACCAAGTCCTCGAATTATGTGAGAGCTAGGCCTGAGAAAAAATGGCTTCTTCCAGTGATTTATAACCTGCTCTTAAGAAGTCTTAAGAGTATTTTCTTTGGCATTTGCTATGTGAGAACATTCAGGATATACTCAGCACTCCTGCTTCATCAGAACTGGCTGAATTAATATATTTTCTGTATGCAGTTCTAAAGCAGAACTATGATTCTTTATAAAAGTTACCTTTTAGGTTAGGTGACTCTGATGGACTTGCCTCTGGTGGTGTTGTCAACCTGAAGCTGACCCTTGCTCAGAGTTGCTGACAATTAGATTAAGGTTTCAGATCAGGATTTTCACAAGCCTTCAAGGAGCAGATATTTTTAAGGACAAGCTAAGTCGTGGTCATGGCACATTCACAAAATATCATCATCATCTCAGAATCCTTAGCATTTTAAGGAAAACAGCGTCTTGGCAAATATGTTTAGTTCTATCTTTGTTGTGTTCATAGGTTTTAATGTAAAATATATTCTGCATTATCACATTACATGCAATTTTTAGGCTGTGAGAGTAAGTTTCTAAATGTGTTCAAAACATCCTCCAAAACAAATATAAAATCTCTTGCAAGTATTTTGCATTCTGATTGTTCAAAACCAAAACTGTAAAGACTGGGGTGGTTTTAACCTAGTTTTATCTTAATCTACAACTTTTATAACAGATCATTGAACTCTCATCCACCATTCCTCTTAGGACAGAAATACATCTTAATGGTATTATACAGCTTTATGGTAAAATATATAGGAAGGAATCTGTTTGGAAATGTCAGTATTAAATGTAAGATTTAATTCAGTATTTTATTTGGAAACAGAGAGGAGCTTCACAAGATCTCTTCAGATCATACTCTGGGGAACATAAATGAGAGAAGTGTGCAGCTTAAGAGATTCTACCTTACTTTTACAACTAAATTGGGAAAATAAAATAAAGAATATGAACGTAACCAAAAATTATATTACTGACTTTGGGTTTTTTTCTGAAATTGCCCTCCTACTTTTAATTTAACACAGTTTTTGCAGTTGAGTATTTAAGATTCACTATAGGAAAAACAAAGAAGATTTCATAAGACAATCTACTTATTCATTTTATAGGCTTCTCTGATTTTTTAAGATCTTTGGAACAATGTGAGCTCTCAATTAGCTGGCACTGTGTATCTACCAAGTAAGCAGACAGTTGTGGACTTCAGGGAATTTTCAAACACACATGCTGCGCAACCTTAGCAATTTTCTTTTACCTAGGAATTGTTTTCAGAAATTCCCTTATAATGAAATTTCTGTTTAAGTTGATAGCTGTAAATGAGGGCAGAGTTGCTTCATTTCCTTTTGACAATAAGCCAAATTCATCCCTGGTGGAACTCCATTGATTTAACTCTACTTGAGCTAAGTTACACTGGGGATGAATTTGACCCAGCTCGAGATTTTTTTCTATTCATCTTTTCTTTAATTTCCTTTAGCTTAGTAGTCACTTTAGGGCTGGACAGAGAATTACAATGCAAGAGAGGGGAAAAGCAAAACTTCTCTGCTCAAGAGTCATTTCCTTTTTAATACCCTACTGATTTAGCCATGACTTGTAATGTGTTTCAGGTAGCCAAATTTCAACATCAATTTTGGAAGGAAGTTCACTATACTTTGAGTCTCTTTCCTTGGCTACTTCCCAAACCACCAAATCACCACCTACTATACAATGCACATATTATAAAAGGCAGTGTTAATGTCAGTGCTCTGGGAAACAGTCAGGATAAACTGTAGTTGTTGTGTGGTGCCTGGTATGGTTAACTGGAGCTCCACTGATTACACCCCTCTGTCCACTGCTTCAGATGGTGGTAGAGCTTGGAGATCTCTACATCTGTAATGTCCAACATATTTTCCCCTAAACTACTGCTTGTCTTGCCTGGATTTCTGCAAGTCTTGCATGCTTTCTGTCCACATGGTAATCATGCCAATCTTTTTTTTTTATTATTTTTCCTTATAAGTTCAGGGTTTTTTGTGTTCACACCCAATAAGTTTCAAGTTTGAGCAAAAGCCGAAAGCATCATTCAGCCAAAATCTCTGCTGAGCTGTATGTGGTTTTCATCTGAAACTGTAAATCCACTGTGTTCACTGAGGGTTTAGCAAAACTGGCCTGAATGTCAGACCTCTAGCAGCTCTCCCAAATCAGGCTAGTTCTGGGTTTCATTACAAAAAGATTGCACAGCTCTAGCTAAGCCCTCATTTTCCACTTTCAGATAAATGCTTTTTCAGCTGTATTTATGAGGCTTAGCGTAAAAAAAACCCCTACCAGCTGTTAATGTTAATCACAAGTTTATATCATAAGCACATTCTGAGTCTTATCCTCTTTCCATTCATGTCAGTGGCAAAGCTTTCAACATCAGTGGCAGTAGGAGCAAATATCACAAAATATATTAATGCACACTCAGTTTAAAAGGAAAAAATAGAGGTCTGCCTTAAACTAACAAAGCCAGGAATAGGATTCTGTACTGTTCAATGTCTTACTCCACTTACACATTCACTTTTGCACCCTGAAGTACTTAGTGGTAATATGGAAGCAAGCATAAGGCTCAGGTTCATGCTGGAACAGTTGGCATTTTCTTAGGGTCATCAAAATAGACATTAAAGCAGGGTATTTGACATAAGGAATCAAAAGATGTGATATAAAAAACGAGTGTTTATTACCCATACTAAGAAGGATGCCCAGATTCATTAGTTTTGAAGCAGCTGCTGAATGATAAATTTCTGAAACTTTATGCAGTGAAAACATTCTTTAATAATAGAAATTAATATTATTTTACACATTTTTAATCTATTCCAAAAGTAATTATACTTAAGCTTTTAATGAGGTCTAGTTGGTTTGGTTTGTGGTTTTTTTCCAAATCCAAACTTAAGGATTTAGGCCATAAGGCATCCTGCTACATTTTCTGGTTGGGTTTTAAGATTTAATGAGCTCACATTTTGCCTAACTCAATGGCCACATTCACTGAAATTTTTGAAATCTGAACAAACACTGGACTTGCAGACTGTGCTAATGAATATATTTTACAGAAAATAGGAAAGTGGGTTTCAGGACTATGAGGCCGGATAGCTGATTTCAGTTTGTGCCAATTCTAGTAGTTTACTTTTAAAACTTACTAAAGTAAAAATACATGTCCTAATTTTTCTACTGTAATAATATAGCTAATATAATCTTACCTGAGAGGATGCTGAGATTTAATTAACTAAAATGTTCCCAGCTCTATTCGAATAATATACCAAAAGAATTTTGCTTATTCTGTTTTTATTTTATACAAAATACCATATTTAAAATCTTTTTTCTTTTCTATCTTTAGTAAAACTAACTCCTAAATGTCACTGTTAATGCCATTGTTAAAATTTGTCCTTAAGGACTTTCTGACATAACAGTTGATAACAGTTGTCTTTTTTTGGAGCAGTTTGAATTTGAGGCCACAGTAAGAAATATTTTCTGAAAGTTATTTTTTTGTGTTGTTGCTGCTTATCTGTCTTCAAAAGAAGGCTGTAACTCATTTCTTGTTTAATAATGGCTGTATCACATTTGCATTAATTGTAGTACATCTTGGTTGGATTGCAGAAGGCTTCCTTTTATGCCAAGTCTCAGCCTGTAGGCCACCTCTCCTCATCCCCTCAGACAGGAAAAGTAGGATCTTGAAGGATTTGGGATGCTTGTTTGTCCTTAAGTAGCCATGCCTATGTAATTGGTAATATGAAATATATTCTGCCCTTATCCATCTTTCTGCTACTTAGTCACTGGTTTCCTAATTATATGGAATGCTAAAGTGAATTCTTGACTATGCAGTGATAGTTCTGCTTATATGTTTCTGTGATTTGTTCAGTATTTACTTTTTAATTTAGCCTTTAGTGCAGCCAAGAAAAAGGTGACTGTAGAAGCATTCACTTTTAAAGTGAATGCTGGAGTTCAATTGAAGTTAATAAATTTTTATATTTGGAACTGTGTTCTGTTATCTAGCAATTAAATAAGTGGGGAAACACTGCCTCAGAGGAAAACCAAACCCAAAAACTGGAGGCCACAAATGTCAGGATTGAATGCAGTGTGTTGAGTACCCAGCAAAGGCTGGGCACAGCACTGAGGACTGGAATATCCATCAATCCACAGGGAGAGTTGCTCCATTTTACTTAGAGTTTTGACAATGACCTCTCCAGTGTCTCAGGTTATCCTCTGCTAAATGAGCATCTCCCATCTGATCCCAGCTTTCTCCACAATCAGATGTAAGCAGGCAGAATACTTCCCCTGAAAAGGAATTGACCCCTCTAGGACCCCTCTAGACCTAGTATGGAATATATTATATATTTTTTAAAAATGAGATTAAACTGTATGTTTGCGTGTACATGCAAGCTCATGTTCTGTCATTGCATTTCTCTTCTTTTGTTTTTAAAAATAAGTTGAATAAAAAGCCCAAATGATTATTTTAAGAAAATAAAATTTTTAAATCTAACTGGTAGTCAAATCCTGCTGAAACAGGGCCAGTTGAAATGGGCAAAGAGAGCCCCAGAGTAAAATTACACAGTGTCTAACTGTGTGAAACATGTCTGGCTGCCCATACACAGTCACCAATAACTGCAGCAGAATCTGAAGAACTCAAACTGCCCAGGGAAAAGGAGGAAAAAATTAGTGTTTGTTCTACCAATTAAACCCAAATGGCAAATGTCATAATCAAAGAGTCTGGAGATTTAAGGTTTTTTCGGTTTGATTTTGAAAGACAAAGAAATTCCAGTCTGATCTTAAGAATGACATTTATTTCTTTTAAATGAATGATAATGACACAAGACTGCTCTCTTCTTTGGAGCTGCGTTTTCAGCTCCTGGAGTCCTGCCCTGAGACTCCTTGGTGTCCATTAACAGATCCATTTTCTACCCTTGAACTATGTAGTCTTATCAAAATGTTAATTCTTCCAAGCTTTTCAAAAAACACCCCAGTACACTGTGTATTTTATATGCCAAATTATTCCACTTTAATGGAAAAAGAACAGAAATGTTAAGGAATTCGTGTGTATCTGAGTTGTGCACATCAATCTTCTAAGGCGGCACATAACAAAGGTCAGAAATAGCCTAGCGCCGTGTTTTGTGTAGCTCATCATTCTATGAGAAAATGTGCCCAAGTTCCTCCTAAAACATTGTTTTCAAGCATGGTTACTACTGAATATATTTCTAAATGACAAGGTTTATTTGTCTGTATTTTGATATGTTTAGGGGAAACTCAGGCTGACAGTTAGAGGAGGCAGGAAGAGGGAACCACAACAAGTTCCACCCAAACACAAAATGTCATCTCTTCCCTAGATAAGATACAGAAGCATCCTGATGAAAAAAAGAGCAGACATTTAAAAGTTTCTGACATGTGTCACAGATGCAGCCATTGAGCTACTGTTCCTGATGTAGCTCGAAATGACAGCATCCAAGCCATTGGAACTGGCTGCAGGACATTCAAAGTTTGGTGTGTGTCGCATTTAATCCTTGTCATAGCACATCTCGAGAATAAAAAAGACAAATGGACACAGGCAGTAGTAATAGTTCAAAAAACTTAAAATAAAGCTTCCCAGTCTAATTGATATTATCAAGCTGTGCTAACATTTACCAGCCACCAAGTAGCCAGACAGGAGGTCAGCACCCTTTTTTCTGCAATTTCCCCCAAGTCAGAAGAATAAGTCTTTCAAGCTTTCTCTAAGGGTGACCCAAATACATGAACTGTTTATTCAGAAATAGCACTGACTTGCCAAAGATACTCCTTAATAATCAAAACATATAAAGGCAAAAAGGCTTCAGCCACCAATGAAGCAACTTGTCATGCATGACCCATGTTATTTATTTACACTAGCTTAGGATCAAGCCAATGTTGGTGATTATTGTACCAAGGAGACAATAATTTATTGATTGTGCCACCTCTGGATATTTTACACCCTTCTAAAGTTGAGGAGCAGGCAGCATAAAATAAGATTCTTTTGGAGTTATCATGTTGGCATTCTCTTTCAAATAGCATGTATTTTAATGCTGGCCAAAAAATGTTTGTGTACATAAAATTGATTGTCTGCAGTGGCTCAGGGTCTGCAGCACAGATCACTTGAATCAAGAGCTTCACATCTAGGTTTCCAGAGAATTTATAGTCAGCAGCCCCATTAGCTTGTCATTGATTGCAGTGGATGAGTGCCTGCTCCTCATCTAACTTCCAGTTTAACATAGGGGATACTTTTTCATTTAGCAGCCTGGGAGCTGAATAGAGAAGATTCAATTTAAGCATTTTCCAAATACAATCAGCCTCTGATAATGTGAATCCCCTGGCAAGTTGAAGTTGAAAAAAAAATAAAAATCTTTTGTATTAAAAAGTCAGTGCTACCTACAGGCTATTGGACTGGTTTCTGCTTAAATCTTTTGCCTACCTAGGCATGGTGATAAATCAAACAGGGTTTTAACAGTCCTTTCTTCTGTATGTTAAGAAAGACTCAAAACATCCACGATGTTATGGTAGTGGAAGAGAAGAGTCAATGAAGAAATGTGTTTAATGTACACTTTTTTTTGTACACTTTTATTAGAGTATTGAAAAGGATATTTGTTACCACTCATTTAACCATCACGTTGTTGGGAAGGAATGTTGTATTGTTTCACTGTCTGAAGTTCAAAAATATTTTTTAAACAGTCTTTTTACTTTTTATCTTTATATCTAACTGCAGAGCCAAAAGTTTGAAAACACTGTAAAAAACCCCACATATTGGTGTAGTTCTAATTAGGTCAGAAATACAAAAAAGAATATATCCAAAAAAGACCCCTACATTTTTTCCTCTACTCTAAAACACAGGTTTGGAAGAAATCAAGTTAGTGTGCTGAGACCTGAATTCTGACTGTGTCAATGTTCTCCCTTTGAAAATATTGATGTTCAAATGTGTTTGGCTTGGTTGCCCCTGGAAGAAAAAGGTGTTCACAACTGAACATTTGCATTTCACATGATTTCTTATGCCTTGGTTATGTTCATGAGGTGTTCAGCCAGTGAGCCCCTTCCTGTGTGTCTGCATTGGAGGATGGTGAAGTGCACAATGGGAAAGTTGCAGCAGAAGTGGTTCTGCTGAGAGGCAGAGAAGGTGGTGCTGGCTTTGCCCACAGAGACTCTCTGTGTCAGGCTGAGGGCTCCCCACAGTGCTACCAGAGAAGGGCTGGCTGGAAGGTTTGCCTTTTCTGCATGCAACAGGTAAATTGGAGCTTCCATGGTACATGGACTTACCCCCAAAATTCTTCTTCTGAAAGTTGAGACCTGTATGGATAGCAGAGAAAAATCCATATCATACAAAATGGTACCTCACAGAGGAAATAAGCCTTGTCTAACTAACAGTGGAAATGTAAATAAATACTGTTCTCTGACAGGTCAAGTTGCATCTAGAGAGGCAAACCAAACCACATCCCTTTGTTCCCATTTGCAGTGGCACAAGGTGGTTCTATTGCTGGCAGAACATGACACCTGAAATTGTTTTGCTGAGGCTTTTTGTGTTGTGAAGACTGATGCACAAAAGACGTGGAATGGAAGAGTGTGTAAGATGAGATGGTAGACTCTTTGCTCTTTTTGGGGACACTATGAAGTTCTTCTGTCAAGATGTGGCCGTACATCTATCTCCTGCAACAAAAGCTTTTGCATGTGTTATGTTCCTTCACAAACAGTGAAATAAATTATAAAGTAGGATCAGAAAATTAGTAAGAGGAAAGGTATTGAGGGAAAAAGGCACAGGCAATGCCTTGTTCTTTTACAGTAATGACAGTGATGAACAGTATTAAAGTAGCTAGGGGATAGAAAAAAAAATTTAACCGTTTTTATAATATATAAAGGGCTAAAGTTAGCTATCTTCATAAATCATGTATGGGTTTAATGATCTTTGGAAGTAAGTGTTTTCCATAGGGTAGAGTTAAGTTTGCGGCAAAAATACCATTCCTGAGTTTCTTTCTTCACTGTGCATCATCTACCTGTTGAAGACAGGACATAGTTGTTCTTGTCTTGTCTCATACATGAGCTATCATCTCAAAGAAACTGGAGTCAAGTGCAGAAGAGAGACTCTTCATTCAAATTATCGTGTTGGATTCCATCCTCTCATTTTTGTGTCACTGCAGAACAAGTTTGCATACTCAAACTTGTCAGCAATATAAGTTCATCATTTCTCTTTGCAAATGAAACTCAGTTTTCTGCCAGATAGTTTCAGAGGATTTATGTAAGCTAGAGATTTCCCATTTGCCTTAATAGGAGTTACCCCACACTGTACAATAGATTAGTGGCACAGCAAAGGAAGATAAGTCAACAGACCCCTAGAGTGCAATGTTGATTTTAAGTATTTCCCTTCTTCTGTAATAACTTCCATAGCATCCTATGCATTATGAAATGCCTGATTGAGCTAATTTCCTGCATTGTAAAATAAAGCCATAATTATCATTATTAAGTGTAATTAACTGTACATATGATCACCATGAAGAATAGAAAAAGACAAAGATAGCATGAAAACACTCTAATATCATAATTACTGGTCCATTTGTATTGTCCTTGTTAAATATGCATCCACTAAATAATTTGATTTCATGTCTTGAGCTGTGTTGCACTCTGCTTATCCTATGCTGATTATAAAGGCTTAATCTTTTCTAGGAATCTTTTTTATCATCAATGTGTGGGAAGGAATGAAAACAAGCAAACCTTTAAAGGTTTTTTGGGCCACTCCATAATGTCCACCATTTCCTAGACATGGTTTTCTAGTAAATTTTTTTTACTGACTTTATGTATTTAATCTGCAGGATCAAGGCTTCCGGTGGTAAATGTCATTCAACAGGGATTCAGTTGGAAAAGTCTGTGCTAGGGAAGAAAAAGGAAAACAATCTTGTTCTGCACAGCAGTAAGTCCCAACCAACACTGTTGAACAGATTCTGTAGATTATTGGAGCAGCCTTAGCTGCAGGTCCTGAGCAGAGATACTTATTTTAGTCATCTGTTGAGAACTTAGTACCACCTCTGGTTGTCTGACTAGTGAAAAGAGATAGAGTTAAAAAGTTCTTGACCTTCAAAGTGTCAGCCATAGAAAAAACCTTTCATATTTATCTCGTATATTAAGATGGGCCAAAGCTTGAAAGACTTCCTAAAATCAGATAAAATGGTCTGGATCTTTTCTTCTTTTGGGAATTAAGCTTTCTTCTGCTTTTTTTAAAAGAATCTAAATTCAATGAGATTTTTTGGGAAATGAGCGAATCAATGAAAAAAGACTTCAGAATTTGGCACTTTTGTAGGAATGTCACAAACTTAATGGGATTAGTTACCAGGGAAAGAGGTTGCAGGCCCTCACCGTAGTCTGTTTATTCAAAAGAATTAATTTAAGGTGTCTCTGAAGTGAAACCACTGTAATGATTTCTGAGATCTCCCTCTTTTTCTGGTCAGATGCCATGTTTTTTTTCCTGCAGCAATATTATAGCAGCATCACTTGTAGTATTTTCTACTTAGGTTAGAATATCACTGATTCCCAAAAATAAAATTTTCAGTTTCCCTGAAAAATCTACTAGTTATACAGCTGAGGTGTGCCTTGGCTATGTTCATGAGGTGTTCAGGGTGCTTTTCATTATTCTGTATTTTTATAACAGTGAGTCACTCTGGTAAGGGAAAGGAGCAGTTAGAGAAAGTTTCAGTGAGTAGCATCTGGAGGGGGACTAGTGGAAAATTTGCCAATGGATGGGCAGCAACTTACTGTGGTGATGGGCTTTTTCCTGTACTCTCTCACAGAGGCTGGTTACCTTTTTTAATATAATAAAGGATGAAATAGTTAAATACATCACAGTTTTGCCAATAATAGGTGTTGGTGTATAAGTCTAGCTGGCAGTCAGACTGCCCAGGTTATTGATTTTACTGTCTAATGGCTGAAAGAGATGTTATCTTGATTAATTAGAAGTCAAAACCAAATGCATCTTGCTTCTGTTAGATCTCCTGGCATTTGTTTTCTTTTTTTCTCCCTCGCCAGTGTTGTCGTACATGTACCTTTAAAACGTTTTAAACTAAAAAGCTATCAAGGTCAGCAGTATACAAGCCCTAGGAACTTTATTTCAGCTGTCAAGGAATCCTTAAAGCATGCACTGCTTTTGGTTCTGGAAAGTACCCTTTTAAGGCATTAGGCTATTCATTTAACCTCAACAAATTAAAATCCAGTAGGCTGTTATTCTTAGGGCTCTTGAAGTAACTTATCACCTCATTATGTTATTGGGCAGAAATGCTGACATGCTGAGTATTACTTTATATATTTACTAATGGTTTTACAGGAAAACATATTTTTCTCTTTTGGAGTATTTAGTGTTCTGCAAACATGTTTAATGCTTAATGTGAATAAGCGCTATAAAGACTGCTGCAACATAAAAAACATGGCAGTTTTCTATCAGCTACTCTGAATTATGATCACTAAGATGATAGGGAAAAAATGATAGGTGGTAGGGCAAAAAAAGTCTGGGATTAGTCAGCAATAAGAAAAACAGCAGATTTTAAATATATTATTTTAATAATCACTTCCTGGTGGTTTACATGCTCTCAGAATGCCAAATACTAAGGAAAAAAGGAATTTTCTTGCATTTATAAACAATTTACATCTCCCAAAGTTTACTTCCAGCAAATGACTAGTAGTTTGACTTGTTTTGTGTTTTGTATGGTCTCAGTCTGGAACTAAAATTACCTTACAAAGGATACAAAAATAGAATATAATGCACATTTCTGAATTAAAGTGAAATTGCTATGTTTACATATCAAAATTTTACCAACAATTCTGTTGTCACAATTGGTCTGATTCTGAAAATTGTACAAGAAGCATAGAATCATAAAATGGTTTGGGTTAGAAGGGACCTTAAAGTGCACTCAATTCTACTGTCAATGTCACTGATAAAGATACTAAACAGCACCAATCTGAATACCCCTAAGGAATGCCACACATCATTGGTCTCCACTTCAACAAGTTAACCACACCTTTTTGATTGTGACCATCCAACCAATTCCTTATCCACCACGTCTTCCATCCATCCAATCCATGTCTCTCCAACCACGGATGTTGTGCAGGATAGTGTCAAATGTGCTAAATCCAGGTAGGTGATGTCTTTTGCTCTTCCCTCATATGCCAATCTGCAACCCCACTGCAGAAGATCGTCAACATTGTCAGGCCCAATTTGTCCTTGGTGAGACCCTGTGGGCTGTCACCAGTCACAGCCTTATTTCCTGTGTGCCTCAGCATAGTTTCCAGGAGGATCTGCTCCATGATCTTTCCAAGCAAGACTGACTAGCCTATAGTTCCTTAGGTCTTGTTTTCTCAAAATACCAGGGACACATTTTATATCTATTTGAAATTTTGGGAAAGTCATGAATGCAGTAGCTTGCTGTTCAAAAGTGTGTAATGTGTTACAGAGAACCACAAAGCACTGACTCAAATATTGCTGCATCATCTACTGAACAGTTGGTTTATATACCTTCCTTTCTTCTTACTTGCTCCATAACATTTTAGCATACAGGTAATCTGTTTATCAGGTCTCAATTCTCTCCTTTAGGCTTTGTTGTCATGAAAGTGTCTAAAGAAAGATGACCTACAGCACTTCACAATTTATGGGTGTGAAGTGGTTTAAGTAACCAATTTGTAAAGCTTCAGACTCAATTTATCTGCTGTTTTTCCCATGGAATTTACCTAGAAAAAGTGAAAAATGCACAAGACTCTTAAGTACAACCCCCACTTTGCTCATCTACTTGGTGTTCACAATGAAAAAACCCTACCAGGAGCCTGTTCAGCCCAAGCAACAGACTGCAGGTGTTTTCTGAAATAAGGACATAAAAGGACAAAATGTAAATCAAGACAGCCCTGTGATCATTTTAATTGGCATTCTTACCATTTTTCCAGGTCCGTGCTTACTTTTTACTGTGCTGTTGCATGAAATGAGAAGTTAACACAGCAACTGCAATGTCCTTGGCCATTTTTGACTATAGGTCTGCTGAAATATACACCTCAGTTTTATTTAGTTGAAATTCATAGTAGAGTTTCAGTAAATTTAGTGCTGCTGATAGCTGTCAGATTGAGTGCATTGGACAGCAGGTTTAGGTAGTGCTAAGATTAGCTATCTTAGAGTTTCATCTAGACAGAGTTATAATTCAGTATTTGGGTTTTATTTGGAGACCACCTGGGGAGGGGGAGGGGCTGCTAGTGCGAGTTGTAATGCTGAACATTGTTCTGAAAAAACTAGACTGAGTCCGCTCTGTATCACCTCTACATAGTGTATATATGGTATATATGTGGTTGTTTCTATTCAGAAGAGATGTTGACTCCTTGCCTTCTTACCTGCCAAGACATCCATTTTGAATTCTTCAACAAAGAGCTAAACCGGAGGGCAAATAAATAGATACTGAGGAGTCCATACCAAGGCTGGTATTGTGATCATCCTAATTTTTACTAGTCTGGCCTCTATGTAAATAAGACCAAATCTGGTAAAAATTGTCACAGTATATGTAGTCTTGGAAAAAAGCCCCAAACTAGCTAACCCAGAGATGCTTATGTTTGTTAAGAAAATATTGGAAAATATTAGTATGTATTTATATATATAAAATATTGAAAAATGGAAAAGAGGAACGGATTTTGGGTTATGTGGTACAGAAGAGTTTACACCAGCTTACATTATGCCAGAATGGCACCAGGTCCCTGAACAGGTGAGCATCCAGGGCACAAGGATGCTTTAACATCATCCTGTGCTCTGATGGAGGTGACAATGTTGTGTTGAACCAGGTCCTTTCTTTTCCTCTGGCATTTCCTCTAATTTCCAAGACATCTTTTCCCTCACAGCAGTACTCCTTATTTCCTTGTTCCAAAGGAGTATTTTTTTTCTTTTCTCGTCAATGTCACCCTTCATTTGTGGAATAAAGGGAAATAAAAGTTGCAAATTATTGATTCTGGAAGTTTACATGAGGGAAATACAAAGTCTTTCTTCTGAGCCTTGGAATGGCTGTCAGAGTCCTGCCTCAGCTGCTAAGAAGAGCCCAGCTAATGCAGTCAGGTTTGCTCCATCTGCCACAGCTTTGAGTGACAGCTATGGCCCAGTGCACATCCACTGAAAACTAGCATCAGGGAATGACATACAGTTTGATAACATAAGATGCTTAGGTTTTTTGGCTCAAGTGAGATGTTCAGAGCTAATAGCCCTGTGAGCAGAGTTTCAGCTGTGATCTGTACCTTGAGATATTGGTTGTGTCTGGCTCAGGAAAAAGGGGAAAGAATGAAAGCTTATTTCTAGAAAGGTTTCCGATGAGCAGCATTTGTCATTGAAGGGGAAGATGGGTATAATTAGCTTGTCAGTCTAGTTTGGGCTGAGCTGGCTTTCTGTGGTAAGAAAGATGGACTAACTGCCAGAAGAGCTGACAGGCAGTCGATAATGCAGCAATTAATGTCATAAATAATTCTGGAACCAATTATATCAAAATGGACTCCAAGCTTTAAAAAGGAACAGAATTCCCTTATTCTTCCTGCTAACAGCGAGAAGCAGCTTTCATTTTTCTCTATAATTACTTTTCATTGTATATAGCAATAAAGTAGGGCTTTTCTGTCCATATTTAAAACTTGTCTTTCTTGCCTTCCCCCGCCTCCTAAACATTCTTTACCCCATAGGACAAGGTTGTTACAGCAGATCTGCACTGAGGTGAATGTATAATCTTTTCACATGGCTGTTACATGATAATTTTTGCTGCACCTAAATGACTAAGAGCCAAGTTTTCTCAAATGTCATGGGCAATGACAGCAGAAAGTACCAAACAATGGCATTTGGAAATAAAGACATTTGTGAAATAAATTGATTTGTCTTATTATTTTAAAGGTTGCTCTGACTTGCTTACACTGAACTTATTGATTTTTTTTCTCCCTTCTCTCTGTACAGTTACAGCTATGGAATCTAAGCCAAGCTATTCCCTTTATGCTGCAAACACAATTCAGAACAGCCCTGTGAGTTAATGGGCATTCCCTTACAAAAGACACCAAGTTACAAACACTCTCTAGAGTGATATTCTCTTAGCTGTTTCTCCATGTGCTGTAATACAGATGTGGATAGCACAAAGCCCCCACAGTGCTGCTTTTGCTAATGGTCTTTCTGTAGTCTCGTCCTCTCTTTCTTTTTTAGAAAAATGGACTATAGAAGTAGTAAATTACTGTAGCATTCGTTCACAGCTTTGTTCAGTGCTTGACAAATGTTTCCAACTTTTCAACTATGGTGGCATTTACTCCTGGGAGGTTGGGGAAAACAGTTCATGAAGTTCCCACTGTTTTAAAACCAGAAACATCTGTTGGTGTCACATGCAGTTTGTTGGCTGGGTCCAGGAATAAAGAAATCCTGCAGCTGATCAGCTCTCTCCTTAGCAGTAGGTGTCAGTATGGTGAGTGGTAATTACAACAGAGAGGTTTAGAGGACACACGATAATTAGGACAGCTAACAAAAACATAAACACTGACATTTTACCATACTTAAAACCAGAAATGTTGTCTGCTGTGTCTGTACATTGTTTCAGACCGTGACAATAGAGCCATAATTAGTTCCATCATGCTTTTAAGGAACAAAGACACTCAGATTTTGGATATACAGCTCAGTGTTTTAGCAGGAGGAATGGCAGAAAGAGGGGGAGTGATCTGTGGCATGCAAAGCCCAAGTGTGCAGCGGTGCAAAGCTGGGAGAGCTGGGTTCCCTTTCCAAGCCCTGCTACAGGGATGGTGCTGAGTGACTGCCAGGGAATCATTGTGTCTGTCATCACAGCTCCTCAGCCAGAGGGACAGAGAACACTCACTCTGCAAAGGTGGTGTCCGTATTAATGCATTTTTAAGGTCTTTTTAAGCACTTGGAGGTTGTCTGTAAGGAAGGGTGATGGAAATTCAGTACTATTGAGGGAAGAGACCATCTGTTTCACATCTCATTAAGAACTATATCCTGTTTCTGTTCTGTGGCCCAGCAAGGCCTGAAAACAAGGAGCTGTGTTTAAACAATACTTCCTCAGTTAAACTACAGCGTATATAAATTGAACCCAGTTTTGCTCCAAATGACCCACTTTTCCTGCTCACAGAAGTTCTTCAAAAGGTAAGATTTTGTCAGAATCTTTGCAGGTCAACTTTGTAGCCATTCCGCAGTCTTGCTATCATAATTCTCTTTTCTATGCGTCTGCATTTCTAGGGAAAGTACTTCACTGCCCTCATGCCTCAGATCATTCAGTGCACCACTTCTCTTCAATAGAGAGGAAGTGTCAATGTTTTCCTTGTATTCATAAGAATGATTTCAAGCATAAAGGTAAAATCAGTTAAATTAATCTGGAATGAGTGCTCTAGCGATCATTTGGTCTGCAGAACTCTTACTTACCTCCATTCTGAGGAAAATCAGTTTGCTGTTCAAGGGGACATTTTCTTTTATTAAAAAAAGATTTAACATGAAATGTCAAATTAAATGAGCTTCATTTACTCAATGTCATCTGTAATACCACCCCAAAAATTTAAGTTTTCTATTCCAACTGCCAATATGATTGACGTTACTATAGGAAACTTATGGCTAAGTGAGCAACTACTATCCTTGAAACAAGTAACAGATTTTCAGTTCATCAGGAAGGTGAGTTGTCAAGAAGCAATTAATATTACCCAGGATGTCATGTATCACCACTTGTACTCCTAACAAAAACACAGGAGTAGTTATTTTATTCCTAAATGGCTTTAAATAATCCATTTTATTAGGTATATTTTAATGATTATTAAAGAAAGAAATGAAAATCCTATGAGCTATTTTGTAGTCCTGAAAGGCAAATGCACCATAAACTAATGGCACTACTTACTTAGATATTGTTGCTCCTTTATCCTCTAAATGCCTGAAAATAGCTTTCTGTAGAGGTGAAGTGCAGAATTCAATGACTTTAGCACCTTGATTTAGCTCATGATGGGAGATATTATCTAATTTTATCCTCTATGTGTTAAGGTATTATGTGTTTTCATCTGTTGTTTGAAGTTGCACATTAAAATTCCAAGCTCTTCTGGATATTTACTACTGAGAACATTGAAAGTGTACATACCCGTTATAACTTAGAGAATTTGGGATGATTACATACAGTAATGACCAGGTTTTCATCATGAACTAGTGCAAGCATCCTTTTGGATCAAGCTTGGGGTATTCAAAAGTACAGTGTTGTAAGTCTGAATCACATAGAAGTGGTCATAGTGGGGTAATGTAAGGTGGAGAAATAGGAAGGTGGGAAAGAGGTGAAAAATTCAGTTTCAATAGGTAGATGAAAGAGTTGCACGGACATCAGTATAACTGATTTACATAAGCATGTAAATTTGTAAACATACTCCTCTTTCCTTTAGGTCTAATAAGCTGCCATTCATATCAGAGTAGGGTTTCCTCTGTCTTTCCCCTAACACTCTCTTTTGCTGTATCACTCTTTCCATTTCTTAGATCTAACTTGTCAGTAGGGCCCAGCATGTCCAAACAATAACAGATTTTTCTGAAGCTCAGTTCTCTATCATGTAGGTAATTAAGAAGGAAAGGGAAGGGTGGGTGGGGAGGATAGATATAAAAAAGTCTTATTAGTTCAGCGTATCTAGATCTTTGACTGTACGTATCATGGACATTGAGGGTTTGAAAACCTGGCCTTCATTAGGTAGTTAGCTTGGAACTGAGGAACTAATATTATTCTCTTTGGACCATCAGCTTTGAGGGTAGTGACTTTTCATGTGAGTTCATACAGCATTGTTCTGAAGGGATTTTTCTGAATGGCTTTAATAGAAACAGTAAATAATACGGCACGAGTGCACAGGATATGAGTTTCTCCCTAGCATTTCTGTTATTGGGAGGTGTGGTTTGTCTTCTATGGTGTTTCCAGCAGCCAGAGTAACATTCATTTTGTTTTAAAGTATCTAGCATACTTTATAGCTTTGGTAGATAAGTGTGCTTAGAAATGTTCTGCCTCCTGGTACATATTTACTTTTCTCGCTCTTTCTAGATCAGTTATGGAAACTGCAGGAAGGTGACCAAAGGAAAGTCAGAACACAAGAAAAGGTTAATTGAGAGCAAACTAGTTACTTGATAATAGCAAAACTTGGTATATACCATGATATGAGCAGGGTAATGAACCTGTCTTTGGCTGAAAAATGGAGGTAAATAAATCTTGCTGAAGAAAAAGATAAATTTGAGGCATGTGAGTAGTACTGTCTACTGCAGTGCATTGGGACTGTTGTCTACCAAAGTAGCAGACTTTGTAGCAGCTAAGTTATGAGTTGTGACAGTAACACCTCTGTTGATGCTGATGGTGCAGGCTCCATGGAAAGCTAGAGGATCTGTATTACTATATGATGAAAGTTTTTATTTGACACAATTCTTGACTAAGATGTGCATCTAAGATAGCCTTACCATGAGGTTATGTGTTCTCACCAAAGTTCTGCTCTTGGACTTAATATTAGATTTGTAATAGCTTTGATTTTCTTGGTTGTTGAAGGAAAGCTTCAAATTCAACTAGTCCTGTGCCCCACCACAAGACTGCTTCTAATGTTGCTACAGAAGTCACACATTTTTATTGCTTAATTTTAAAATATGAGTGACTCACCACTATTTGAATTCGCGGATTCAGCACACCTACAGCTGATTTGATGTCCAACATCAGCTTGGATGAAAGATAAAAAGATGTGGTCTTGGGGAAATTTGAAGTTTGCTTATGGAAGAGGAATGTGTTACGCTTAGGTAAGAAAGAAGTGGAAGAAAAGAATTAGGGCACCCTCAGAACATAATGGTGTTATCCTCATTGAGTTTTTCTTCTTCAGAGTGGAGGGCAGAAGAGTGTTAAGTTACTGTCCAGAGTATTTAAACACTTTCCTTTCAGGGACTTTTGTGGGATTAATGGAGATATCAAGTGAAAAAATTAAATTTCACCCATATTTTCTCTAGAAGTACCTTTTTTTTTTTTTTCTTGGCAGACCCCATATGAGTTTAATTGTCTCTGATTTAGCAGCAGGACTAAGTTTTTTCCTCTTCTGCTGATGAGGATCAGTTTCTTTCCTTTGGTTAATGTGTCAAACACCAATCCACCTCCCTCTCCTTCTACCCTTCCCAGTAACTAACTATGTTGAAATACATAAGACAATAAGAGAATACACTGTATAATCAAGAATAAAAAAATAACATCATCTACCACAGTAAATCATAGCCAAACAATACAGTTATAATAGAAATACCTTTCCTGTGTCTGATCCACTAACACTTACTTAGTCAGATAACAAATAACTTGTTCTTGGAGAGAGTGCCCTGGGTTTGATTTATCTCTGAGTGTAAGTAAATATGAAAAGGCTGCCAAATCTGCCTATATAAATCTCAGCTATCTCAAAATGTCATGTACGGGGGAAGTGAAAAATTAAGAAGGTGTTTCTGTCTTAATAGGGTATGGAGGCAAAAGGTTCTGCTTTTAATTTTTCTTAGGGATTACGTTTCTCTGGTTGATACCTGGGAAGAATTAAAGAGAAGCTGGAAAAAAAAATACATACATGTATTGTGCCAAATAACTGCTCTTATTTTTGCTGATGTAAATCTGGAGTAGATCCACTAAAGAGTCTGGAATTAGTCTGGCTTTGCCCCAGTGTAGCTGACAGCAAACTGAGAGCCTTTCAAATTAATAATATTAAATCTCAGCGTTGTTAAGATTTTTCATTTTGGCTATAGTGGCCATTGTTTGAATAAATAGAACAAAAAGAAATCATCTGAAGATACTTATATACTGCTGCACAAGTGAGAATGGAAAGAAGACTGGGCCAATGTGAAAATCAAGGGTAAGAAAATAGTTTCGTTGACCATTGTTTGCATATGTTTATTCTTGTCTGACAACATCACACCACACTTAGGCATCCATTTACACAGGAAAAAAAGAGGTGGCATGCAGGGCTGGATTGTTAACTCAAGTATTAAGTAGTATAATCCAGGCATAAATCCTGCCAATTTGTGAATTTTCACCCGTGGGCTTTATATTTTTCTCACTGAATGTCCTGGTCATTGGAGTTACTCCTGAGTAGTACCAAGGTGGTTAATCTCAGAATCAGGCCCTCTGCATCCTGTGTAGGTTTGTGAACCAGATGCTCAGTGTGACAAAGTGTGTCAATTAGCCTGAAGTACTGGTTGAGCCTCAGTCCATCTGGGATTCAAAGGTAGTTTGTTACCTCCGAGGTGGGGGGCTTTAGTTAAATGTGTCATCCTACTCAAATTCATTAGATGAAAAGTGAGTATCATCTTACATTACATAAGTTCAGCTGGAATGTATACAATGTCAGTAGTATGGGAGAAGAAAACATGTGTTGAATACATCTAGTGTGTCTTGGGGCTCTGAAGGTCACTCCTCTAAAGTAATATATAGTGCTGGTGCTAGTGGCTCAAGGTCAAGTCAGCTTGCTTTTCATAATGCATAAACCTCAAGCTCTCTCAGACACCAATCATCTGACCTAAACCTTGGAACAAATATTTTACTAAGTAAATCAGTGAGCATGCTGGCATTTCTATTAACCTTCAATGCACTGGTGACAGAAAATGAATAATGATAAATAATAACTCAAGCCTGTAAATCATGCTTAGCATCACTGGGAAAAAAAAAAAAAAAAAGGTCTGGTGTACTACCATCTGCTAGGCTGGCTGAGCCTGTAGGGAGAAACCCACAACAAAGGGAAATGCGCTTTCTTCCTCCCACAGCAGTTCCCTGGGTTTGAAATTTGGGGGTGGTATGGAGTGGGCTTTGCAGAGATTGGTGAGGGAAACACTTGAAAGTGAAAAGTTGAATGTACACAAACTGCAGGGAGCCTGGGTAAGAAGAGGTGCATTACTTAAGGTGGTAGGGTTGTTTGGCAAGCTTTGAAGTGGATGAACTCTTTTCTTGTCCTACTCTCCCACTGACTGACCATCAGCAGCTCTCCGGTGGTAGGCAAAAGAGAACAGACTTCCCATAACTCACCAATGCTGAGGACCTGCTTGTTTTATTTCCCCAGTACCCTTTCATTTAATTTTCTTCTGTTTTCCTTTCAGTTTTGCTACTGGCTAGGGTCACCATAGCCACACAATGGCCTTAGGGAAATTAAGCTCATAAATTGTGGAGACAAGACACATTAGCTATATCTTCCATCGTATGATACTTTCATGTTTCACCTTCATTCAGAAGTGCTCTGATTTGCATATACTTTCGATTTTCGTAAGGTCTAATTTTAGACAATTAGCATTAATTTGTTATTGCGTTTGTTGCAAGGAAGGTTTTTCTTAGCCATGTTGTTTAAAACATTAGCATTTCACAAACTTTCACACAATCTTTTTCTTTTCAGTCTCTGAATTTTTTTTATAAAATAACAAGTGCTGCTGGATCAATGGATTGAAGCACACCTTGTGCTGAGTTCACCTTTTTAGCTGGGAATGCATTTGTAATGGATTGTCAGGTTGGGGCCCTGGCAACATTTGTGACCCTGCTACAAGAAGGGAAGACAGCCTGTGTCACAAAAGGTTGCTGCTTCCAAAATTCACAGTAGACTGTCATCAAGATCCCTTGTCCTTTCACAAAAGGGTGTGCTGTGACACTGCAATAGGTAAAAATACAGGGAGTAGAAGCGTAGCCTGATGTTTGCTTTCTGTGGGATCACAGCAGGAGGTGTGCTCAGCACCTGTTGTGGAGTGATAGGAAGAATGCAACACACAGTAGTGGCTGTGTTTGTTGTGGGATCACAAAAAAATGAGTCAAACAAATCTAACCCAGATATGTGAGGAAAGATGAAGTGAGAGGACAAAGACAGTTAGGGGCTTGAGTTCATATTTGTAATTCATTTTTTGTCAGAAATGGGTTTGAAGCAGAATTTGAACTATTGAAAGAGTAAAAGCATTCTTTTTTCAGTCTGGAAAGCAGGCAAGGGACAGTCATGACGGGACTCAGATTCATATCCGAGTTCCGATTTGCGACAGACCTTTGTCAGAAAAATATTAGGTGCCTGAATCTCTTTGTGTTCTTTTTGACCATTTCTCTCTTTTGACCAAAATAAAAATAAAAGTATTACCCACCAGCTTAACTCATGTTACTTGCAATGATTTTGTTTAAATTATATTCCCAACTGGTTTAAAGTAAAGTGATAACATAATTTATAATGCAGTAACCATCTGACATCATTAAAAAAATATCTCAGTCAGGATACTTTATCCTTTACTTGAGTCTCAGGACTGGTATTCTACGGAAAAGAAGGGAAAGTATGGAAATCCAAGTGTTTCTGTCACTGCCAAAGTACCATTTATTTAAAGCCAATTTGGAAAGGGCCCTTAGCATAAGAAAATTAAGTGAAAAAGATTTCTATAAACCAGCCTCCTCATGCCAAACTTTATGCAAATTGAATGAGTAATAGTAAATTTCTAAATTTTGGCATCTTTGTTTAATTAAGGGTCTATTTTGTGAAAAATGTCAGAACCTTAGAAAAAGACATGATCATATTCCACTAAAATGGCTGTGTGGACACTATTTCCAAAAGAAAACGTATTATCCTGAGAAATTATGTAGAGGTAGCTGCTGCATTAATATACATGCATTTCACAGATAACTTTAGGAAAAATTAGCCTTATCCCAAAGGGACCATCACTAAACATAATTAATTCTGTCCTTTGCTAAATCCTGACTTGCCCTTGAGGAGACATTTCCCATTAAGCAAAAGTGAGCTTAGCTCATGTATGTTAGGTATCTAGTGTTGACTATTCCCAGAAAAAGTCAACAAATTAATTTTAAAGTCTCAGTATTGAGTGGCAATCTGAACTTTAGCATCCCTATCCTTATACCTTTCTGAACATTATAAAAAGGATTTAACCAAAACTGAAGTGCAAAAAAGGGTAAGAAAGCAGGTTGCCAAAAAGAATGTATAGTACTTTCATTATACTTAATTTAACTGAGGTCGTTCACTAGTTTGGTGACTTTTTAATTTATTTTATTTTGTGCCTAATAGGAACTGTGGCTGAAAATCATAATTAATTAATATACCATTACAATACGAAGGTTTATATTTTTCTTAATAGTAATATTTTAAAGGCACAAATATTTAAATGGAACATTGGGCCATTTTTCTTCCTGACCCAATTGTTATTCTTATGCAATTACACACACACACCCCTCCAATGAAAAAAACCTCCACATGTATCCAAGTTGAAATAATCATGGACAAATGAACACTCTGACCTTCTTTTTAAATTTTTGAGGAAATTGCCCCAACAATCTGTAGGCAGAGAAGGAAAGAAAAATCCTGAATAATTAGTATTTAGTAACTACTTTATTATGAGACTCTATCAATTTATAAGTGACTGTCTTCAGTTAAAATCTGGTCTGTATTTTTCGCCATTCATATTTCTGTTGAAAGGAAGAACAGCGTGCTGAGTAGAGCTTGGGGCATGGTAATTACTCAGCCACCTCTATTAAAAGCTTTAAAATACTATTTAACTGTAAGCATACACATAGCAGGGCTGGGGTCAGAGGCCAGGACACATGTGGGGAAGATTGTGTGCACAAATATCACACCACAGAAGCAGTTGGTAGTGGTAGTGGATCTATGCAAAATTATCTGCTCCTCTTCACATAATTGGGAAGCTAGGTTCACAGCTGAGCATTGGTAATGGGAGAAGCAAATATTGGTGCTTTAAATCTATCCATCCTTTTTCTAGTAAATTTGCTCCCATGTGTTTGCATGTGGATAATAAGGAAGTTCTAATTGAGGGCACAGCAACTTTTGTCTTTTCATAAAAATCATGTTATGTATGGAAAACCTGCTAAATAACTAACTATTTTCATCTCTGTTAGCAGACCTGTTTGCCACTTCTGCTGACTTCATAGAACCTCAAACATTTTGCTGTAAATACATTTTAAATTGGGAGAGGAGTTAAAGGAAGTTTTCAGAAAGAATTAAACTCCTAATTATAAGGGACCAGCAGATGTTTTTAATCCAGTTTCACCTTTCCAAAAAGTTATTTTCTGAAAAAAATGTATATATATGTTAAGATGGTGCTATATAAAGAAGCTTATTTTTCTTTTCCCACAAATTGCTCTCTCTCTCCAAATCTGGTTTATAACTACAGCCACAATTATTTTTTAACATGGATTTTCAAACCTCCATTATTAATTTCTTTGTGCATCAAACTGTTCAAAATACGATATACTTATGAGGAAGACAAGCTAATTTCATAACTGAGACATGTTGCAGCTGGTTGAGAGTCTATTTACCTGATGATTTAGATATTGACAAAAAAGCCTTACTTGGTACATGATATCTCTGTGTGTCTCTAAAAAATTCAGTAGAACTGATATTTGGATAATAGGTGTTGTTCATAGTATCTGCCTCTACACCTCAAAAAATGGATTTTTCCAAAAAGCAGGATGTTGGACTGGGTTTAATATAAGGACAGGAATAAAGTAATTGTCTTGTGAGGTTGTCTCTACCTAGCTTACCTGGTTTGAAAATTCCCCAGGCATTAATATACATTTTATCTTCTAGAATAGTTATCCACTCTCTGAACTCTCAAAATAATATATCAAATATCCAGGGCTCAACAGGCCCTGATCTGCATGAATACTAGCTGGAATTTTCTAAAAGCACTTTCATTAAAATTAAACAGTGACTTCTTTTACATTGATGGGTCTGTGACTGATGGCTCTGAAATTCATGTCACAAATAAATGAATGGCCCTTCAACTATTTCACATGTACTTACAGACAGGCAAATGTGATATATTGCATCCATAGACATCTCAATGAACATAATCATGATATCACAATATATCATGTTACACTTGTATATGTTTGGGTCACATAATTTACCATCAGCAGTGTGAGGTTTAACAGGGTTGAATTATATGGATGCTGCATAGAACACTTTGGATGCATTATGCTGATGCTTTGGACTTTAAAATGTTAATATTGCAAATGAAAGGTACACTTTGTGTATCATAAATCTGAGTGTCTATTCTTTCTGTGTACTCAATAAATACACTTCTCATCAACTTTTAATTATGCTGTTTGCATTATTCTGTCCTGAAGAGGATAACACTCTGTAAATCATCCACTTCTAATGTACACTGCAGCATAAGTTTAGTTAATTAAACCATATATTTTATTAGTACTTGCACTTCCATCTTGTAAAACTGCTACGAAAAAAATAGAGAGAGGTTTTTTATTTATTACAGCTGAGTTTAAGATGACATTACAAAAGTTTAGGAGGGTTAGATGTGCATATTGCTGTTGCCTGTAGCTTACTCACAAATACCCAGTCTCAGAAACTTACTAACTATTGCTGTGAAAGCGGGAAGCTTCTTGAACATGTTGATGAATGTTGATATTCCCGCAGAACCACTTCTGTGTATTTAGTGGTTGTCATAATCAGAACTGAATCAAGTATGATCTTGTTCATTTGTGCAGAACTTGTTACGTTAAATCACCAAAGAGAGTTCCCTTGTAATGAAATTCATGGTAAGTGGAATTTTTACTCTTCTTATCCCAAAGTCTCCTCTTTTTTATTGAATCCAGTTTTTTAAAGCACAGATGTCATCAGCAGAGCCATTTTATAGTTCAGTGTAGGTGGAGAGCTATCCCAAGGGATGCCATGACACATGAACAACATTAGTAAGATATTGTGTGACAAATAGCATGAGAAGTGTAAACACTTGCCACAGTATCTGTAACTCTCTGAGGATTAAAGCCATCTTTGGGTAGAGTCCCTAGTATTTTCTGTTCACATGAAATAAATAACTTAATTTGAACTTCAAGGTGCCCAGAGAAAGAATTTGACTTTGAGACTATTTCTGATTGACCTAAAGACACTTTCATACTGACAAAGATTATTCTGAACTAAAATCTTTGAATGACTCAGTCTTTAACTCCCTGGCTTGAATGCCCAAATAAATTTTTTTCAGAGGGATTCTTTTGCAGAATGGTTTGAAATTAAATATATTCTCTTCATGAAAGCCAAGTAAATTTGCTCTACCTACAGAGTCTAGAGCTACAAAGTGTGTTTAGTTGGAAATGCAACCCTGCTGGATAAGAGCGAGTGTTGCATTTTACTCTGTAGATGTTATTTTCCAGATTTCAGAAGAGTATTTGGGAAAAAGTCTCAACAAAATGGCAACCTCTTAACATTAAAATATAATAGTTTTAATTGGAAGAAAAAATAAAGAAAATGTAAAAAGACCGCTCAGAGAACAGCAAACCCAAGGGCATAGTGTTTAAGAAAGTTGTTAGTGTGGTATAGAAATCAAATTATTAGGATTGAGCTTATGGACTATTTGCCTCACTCTAATTTAAAGCTGTCTTTTGACATGATTTCAGGTTCACTGATTGCATACAAAATGGGAGATGGAAGTTAAAATGTAATCCTTTTCTTAAAAGAAGGAAAGGACTGAGAAATTTTCAGACCTTTGTCATGAGCAGATTGAGTGTGAGTGATTACTTAAAATATGTTCATTTTGAGTGTTCATGCCCTGCAGATTGAGGGAGTAAAGATGTTTCTGTTGTATAAATATAAAACCAGGCTCGTTAATCAAGTCCTCTTTAGCAGAAATAACTAGGTCTTGACTCACACATGATGTAATTAATACTCCTAATTTATTTGCACTTGAATTTGACAAGGACTTTGGTATTAAGATTTTCATCTATGTTTCTTGACTACTGTCTGTGTTGTCATGTAGGATGGTTTCAATTAAGAATTAAGCCAAATGAAAAACGCTCCTTTTCTACTCAAAAATTTACAGAACCATGTCCTAAAAGAAAAAAAAAGAGGCAACATCTGCAAAAGAAGTGGGACTTGGGGAGACTTACTCCTTGATATGACTTTATAGTTAATACTGCCTTTTAAGGTCAGCCTTTTCTCTTTTTTTCCCTAGGTTTGACTTTCATGCATATTAAAAGAGGCCAGATATTAGTGTAAGGTGTACTGTGGTAGGGAGCACTTCTGCTCGTTTTTTTCTCGTTTGACACAAATGCCTCTGTTACGTTGTAAGTCATGGCCTGGCCCCACTGATTAAAACACAGAGACATTTGCAGGGTTCTTCCATGCTTGTTTGAATTTTTGCACAAAAAATACGTACTTTTACTTCACATGGTGTCATGAACACACAAGGACACAGGAGGAAATGGAAAACTATAGTTAGCCAGCAAAAGCACTTATAACTTGGTGAGTTATAGGGAGGTTTTTAAAGCACATAAGGAACTGCAGCTCCCCAGGAAAAAGGGTGGGATTGGTTTAGTTGACACAGTATAGGAAGGACTTTTTGTTAAGAACAAAAAACCCTTGTTTCTCTCTTTGCTACTGCCGAGGCAATTAAGAACCCTGTGTACCTTTTATGCCCCTCAGGGCAACTGTGTTTTATTGATAGAATGGACTCTTCTCTAACCCCAGCACCCCCTGTGCCATGGCTAACATCAGCCTGGCCTGCAGCTCTGAATAAGCAGGCCTGGTTTTAACCCAAACAGCAGTGCTGCAACTTGCAACAGACTGTGACATTTACTCACATTATTATCAGCAGCCAGAGAGAGACAGGGGAGGGGGGATCTGCTCTTTCTATGGCTCTGTGCCTCAGAGGCAGCCACTGCCCCTGTTATGGATGCCAGCTGGCCAGGGCTGCCTGGGGAAGTTCTCCCGCCCCGAGCACCTCCAGCTTTGGTTCTGTGTGTAGGGCTGGTATGATGGTGCTGCTGATCCCCAATTGCAGGCTGAACTAAGCTGATATTTGGAGACAAACCTCTGCAGAGCAGTCCCATTTCCTCCCTCTCATCTCTATTTACCAGTTCTGTTCCGTCTTCAGGGGTCTTTCCAATACGTTTTAAATATATTTTCCTTCCACAGACTGCAATTTTTTGAAATGCTTCAAGAAAAGTTATTTCTTTCATAAAGTGACTGAGATGACTGGAAATGCCAGAGTTTTGCTCAGAGTGATGACAGCCAGCAAGGTCTGCTGGGACTGTGCTTGTGCCACGGGAGGGCTCAGCGAGGACTGCAGTCACGGCCTGCAGGGAGCACCAGGCTTCGCTCTCAGCACAAAGGCTCAGGGTTACCCCTTAAGCACTGAGCTTTTCTCTCTATCGTTCCTACACACACGTATGAGTACATTCATTATTTGTATCAGCAGAACTGGGATTTGGGGAGCTGGGGAAAGTGAGACTGAGGAGTTAAATCCCAATGGGGATTTCAGGGCCTCAGCTGGAAAATCTCCACAAGCTTGGAGCAATCAAATGCAGCTGAGGCCAATTTAAAACAAAACAAAACAACGTCAACAAAAATCTATCTGTTCTCATGGCAGGGGGATTTGCAGAGCTGTTGATGAACAATAGGTCTCAGGGAATAAAAGACTTGCTCGGAAGTTACCCCCTTTTAAGCACATTAAGGTATGTGGTGGGTAGGGTGTCTGCATGTGCAAGCATGTGTGAGCAGAAGACGGGTGTTTGTTTGAGTAAGAAACACAAAAATAAACCTGTAACACTAGAGTAGTCTTTCACTGTTTAAGCAGAGTGCTGATATTTCATACAGTGGTTATTTTCTGGCCCTGCCATAAAACCTGCAGGATGCGTAAGGAAAAAAACTCTATCTCTTCTTATTCCCAAAATATGTATTTTCTCTGACTAGTGAAGCTTTGTAGTTTCATATTAGGTTTGTTCAGGATGTTGAAATTCAGTTTTGTTTTGTTGGTTTTTTTTTAGTTTTGTTTTTTGTTTCTTTTTTTAATTTGCTAATAAAGCTTTCATATAAATTTTGCAACTAACTCAGAATTGCATTTAGTAGCTTTCTCATGTTGTTGCTGTATTTAGGATTTGACATTTGGTAGGTTGAAATCAGTTGTGTAAATCCATGGATATGGGGGGGGGAGGTTTCTATTAACTATATCTACAGAACTAGCATATTTATATAAGTCTTTTTGGCTAAGTGCCTTTTAATCCTCAGTGCTATAATTATTTAAAGTTTGCCATTTCTGCTTGCACTACTGTCAATAGACTGATTTGTTAGATTTATGTAAAGTGTGCAGTAAATCTTAACACTAAATTTTAATTGCTCCTTTTAGCACTTAAAAAAGTTTCAGCTTTTTTTTTTTTTTCCCAGGGAAGAGACTTGGATTTTTTTTTGCATTTTTCTCTGCTTCCAGTTAGGATATGATAAGTCTCAAGTGAGTATATTACCTATTGTATCACATCATCTTTCACTAACTTAAAATGCCCTGCATATATCATGTGTCATTGCAGAAGAGAATTCAAATTTGAATATCATGGTAATTGTACTCTACAGAAATCTATATTCCTGATAAAATGAATATGAAAATTTGTATTCTATCTTTCTATTTTTGTTTGCTTTTGTTGTAAGGAAAACCTCATGCTATATTCATTCAAAGCTTTCTGAAGCTTTGTTTTTCCCTAGAAGATGTCCTAGATTTTATTCTTTAATGTTGTCCCTGATTTATTGAATGTCCATGTTTCCCTGGATAGTACCATCTTTTGAGTTATACATCATCGGAGTGACTCATTCCGATGATGTATTGCATTAATACATCATCAAAGCGCCTTGCTCTGCTGTTGCACTAATGATATGTTAGTATAATACATCATCAGAGTGAACTGCACTGATGATGTATTACTTAGATGGTGATGGCATTCTGTGAAGAAAAGGTTGAGGAGCAGGTTCAATACAGTCACAGGAGAAAAATTAGTCAATACAGAATATAACTGTTTCTCCAGTAGTGATGCTGATGCTAAATTAGCACCATAGCCCCTGATCTGTACCCTTGCAGAAACACTGAGACATGCATTATCCCCGAAAGAGGAATGAATTCAGAACACTCAGCTAAAGGATTTTACAGAAGAGAGGTGTAACTGTACATATCACTGGAAAGCTAAAGGTTATATATATAGCTATAATTACTGGCTACTGAGAGATAGAATGAATCAAATGGGGCCAAAATAAGACCAAAGTGTAGATATGTTCAGTAGCTGTCTCTCTGGTCGAGAACGTGACACACAGGGAGACAGAGATATAAGGGCTATAAATATGCTGTCTGAATTAAAACAGCTGCCACTTAGAAACCCCCAGTAGGGATATTAAAACATTCTGAGGCATGTAGGAAGGCTATGCTATAGTATATTTTTTTAACTTTAAATTAGATACTTTTTTAGTCATGCTATGTCACAGGCAGAAGACCACTGTCTCAGTGCTGTGTGCGCTCTCATGATCTCCAGGTGTGCTCAGCTAGAGACAAATTTCTAAGTGTGCACAGCTGATACAAATAGAAACTAAACGGTGTTAAAACTTTTGGTGTTCAACTTCTTTAAAACTGTGTTTTTCAGAGACTAGAAGGACAAAATAGTGTATGTGCATGTATGGTTGGAAATCCTGCAAAGTCAGACTTGTGTTATACTGATATATTTGTAAAAGTGACACTTTACATATGTCACATTTAATTTCTTGTACATACCTATCTTTTGGTTTGATCTCGGAAGGGAGTTCTGGTGCAGCTACCTTCTGAGTTCACTTTCCAGGAAGGTGGAGGTGAACATAATGTTAAAATGAAGCCTGTCAAGCTTGTAGAGAAGAGAGAGATTATTCCCAGATTTATTTGTCTAATACAAGGGATGGGCTGTGACATACTTTTCTCTATGAGAACAAAACATGATACAGGTACAAAAAGGGTTGTGGCAGGTTCATGTCCCTGCAGATCTTGCTTTTCCACCTTCTCCCTCATTTGGTTAACTCCTAATTCCCTTTTTAATTTTTGTCAGCTGTTTTGCAGATAGTGCAAGGTGGGTTTCATGATCCACCATTCTACATACCCCTCCCTTCCTGCCCTGCACCACCTGCAGGGCTAGAGTTGGCCTGGCCTTTCTCTGGGAGGTTGTGGGAGCATGCCAGACTATAACTCCAGGAACCTTTTGCAGAAGGGTCTGTGCACAGCTTGTTGGTGCTTCTTCCCAGAACCGTGTTTTGGCTGGGCTGGCAATACAATCAACTTCCAGTCCGGGTCACTTTCATCTCTGAAACTGGGGGAGAGATTTCCTTTTTAATGATGGATTCCCCTCTACTATCATACAGGTGATCCCCACGTTTGCCATTGCCCCCATAGTCTCCTTGATGCCAGACCAAATGAAAAAATCCCAAAAAGTAGCTAAAGCTGTTTTGTGTACCGTCAGTTTGAAGAGCACCGATGCAATGAAGGTCGTGCCCCTGAGGCGCAGGAAGAGAACAAATGCCTGTCCCAGCAGCCTCCTTACAAAACTCTACGAGGACTCCTACTCCTGGCTGTTTCATGCTGTATTATATAAGCTTCCAAACCAGTCCTTCTTTCTTCCATTTCTCTCCTGATCATGTTTTCTACAACTTGCAGAAAGATAGGATGAGAGTGGCTTAAGATTTCTTTTGTTCTCTCTGTCATTTCCTTTTATTCTCTCCTTCCTTTTGTTCTATTCCATCTGTTTCCAACTTCCATTCCAGCTCTTTCTTTGTGATTGCTTAGAACTTGTATTATGTGGTCAAGATACACTTTAGATATGTTAGCTTTGAAAAGAAACCATATTGTGCCCATTCTTGAAAAAATCACAATACTTTGTCAAAATATTCCCAAGATATTTATCAATGCAGCAGGTAATTGTTTGTCATAATTTTCTAATATTGCTAGACGCTGCTCTCAGGAATGGAATTCAGTCTTTCAAACTTTTATTTGGAATGGAATACTTCAGAGCTACTCCAAATTTCTATCACTACTGCAGGTATTTTCATAACAGCTCTCTCTTGTGATGCTTTAGAGTCTCCTTATAAGAAACAGAACAATAGACAAGATTTTAAAAAGAAAATTAGGAAATCAGTGAAATCTTTTTTTGTGTGCGGATTTCTGATATTACTTTTAGACAAAATAAATTTGATGATGTTCCATAAAGTGCAGCAGAAACATTTTTAAATTTCTTTTTTTCAGTAATATTTTCAGCATTCAGATTTAGTATCTGATTTGCCATTTTCCATTTGCAGATTTGCACTACAGCCTTAATGTTTGCAACATTATTAGAAAAATTGCAGATGTCATTAAAAGTAACCAGGTTCCCACTAGATATGTATAACATATTACTTCTGTATCCTAATTAGTGGTAATGACTTTTAATAATGCAAGAACTCGAATGTACCCTTTGGGTCTGGACAAACTAAACCTTAGTTTTTAATGTGGCTCATACATGTGTTTTGTTTCATCTAAGACAATCTGCCATAACATAGGACGAAACAAGATGTTCTAATTTTCTATAAATAAAGCTTGCTTTGGTTAAGATAGAAACTGCCAATTGCAGAAATACACACGTTGTTCATAATTTATAAACAATAAACACTTCTTTTGGCAGGCTGCCATGCAGTTCCTTTCTGCTCAAGGTCTAAACTGTGAATGAGAAATGATGTGAAAGTTACAAATGAGGGACCTGGCAGGGTTTGAAGCGATATTGATGCCAATCCAAATCCATGCTAGACTTCATTAGGATAGGCCAGTTCAAATGTAGTACAACTTACTGGAAATGGCTACATCAATGAAATGTCAAGTGAAATATATATAGAAGTCTAATTGCCATGTGGTAATGACAGAATATTGCTGAGGCTTTTCTCATTCCTGCCTTTCATATCGTGGCAGAGATGCAGATAGGCAGTTACTTGTGCATCTGGATTTCTAATGGTTGAACCTTCAGTTAGCTTTATGTTTATAAGGGTGATGTTGGATAAAATGAATATTTTTGGGGAAAAGTGTGGAGAGATTTAGGCATCAGATGAGCCATAATTGGCAAAATGTTGGATACTCATTGCTTTGAACATAAAAATGGCCCCTTTGAAGCAATTTGTTTTCCATCTCTGGTCTCCTCTGCCATGCCTTATTACACCTTTAGCATGGGATCACCTCTGGAGTTGTGTCCTTCTTATCCCCCTCTCCCAAATGAGTGGAATGAGTGCTCCAGGCTGACTCATGTCACATGAATATCATGAGCAGGCTTTTTATGGGAGCAGTGAATGCTGTTCTTGTGCCAGTAATCCAAATGCTTATTTCTTCCCACTCCTTCAGAGGTGGGAAGGTGCTAAAAATTCAGGCTTTTTTGTTTGCCTGAAATCAGTCAGATTTGGGTGGGAGAACCTTCTCTTGAAAACGTTTATACTTCTGTCAAGTGGTCAGCATGTCACTGCTCTCATAGCAATTTACGCTGTTAGAGCTCTGCTCTAACAGGCTCTCGGATTTTCCTGAGCTGATTGGGATTAAGCAAACTCTAGCATTTCTTTGCCTAGTTCAAGAGTTTTCCTGGATATATTTCCTATAGCCCATTATTACACTACAGTGATATATGTGCTTGACCTGTTTTTTTGACACTGCACAACACATCTTTGTCTCATCAGAAAGCACACATACAGTTTAGTGAAGCTCATACATTTAGTTAATTCTTTTTAAGTGTTGATTTTCAGTGAATTAAGAATCTGAACATTATTTCTGTTCATTTGCAGTTTACCATCTCTATGCAGAATCAGTGCCCCTTTCTGATGCAGTCTCTGCTACTCTCCCACATCCGTAACTTAACCTCCTCTTCCTGTATAATTTATGTACTGAAATTGTAATTCTCCATTGATCCAAAATCAAAAAGCCCATTGATTTTTGTCATTCTGCTTTTTCAGAAATGCTTTGTTACATTGACTACAGGCCTGAGTTGAAGCTCACTGAAGTCAATGGATGTCTTTCAGCTAACTCTTGACAAGCACTAAATCAAATTCCAAAATGCATCTTTCTACTAAAAAAAAAAACAAAACACAACAGCAAAACTTCTTCAGATCATCAGTAGAGGAGTACTGTAGGCAGAAGACCAAATCTGTGTGTATGCATGCATTGTCCCTCAGGGACATTCCCCTAGAATTGCAGACAGCAGTATAATAAATCAATTATCTGATTAAAATAAAAATAATTAATATGCAATTATGACAGATGTCAGGCCAATTAATATGTAAATATTCATAAACTACCTGACAAACTGCACACATGCAAGTAGAAATCTTAAATGTGAACACCCTGTTGTGTTTGTTGAACATAAGGGCAGGATGTTTCTAATTTGGTTGGGGAAAATAGCAACATGTATTTCAAAATAATTTTGTTTTCATTTATCAAATACACATTCCCAAGAGCGAACAATGAGCTGTGAGGTGTATAAACAAATAAAGTCTTTATGTGTCTCAACACTCCAAAATTTTAAATGTTTGCTTAAAATTGGCAGAACTAATATAAATCCAACTCATTCAAGCTATGATAATATTAAAAAAAAAGTATATTTGTTCAGTTAAGAAGCTGCATTTCTTCACCAAGCTATCAGATTTAACTAATTAATGACTCCTTAATTATTAACCTGGGTTAATTGGTATATCCCCATCAATCATTAGCTTTTTCATTCATTGATCACTTTGTCAATTCAATGCATGTTAACCACCCATAACCAGATTTACACATTAGCTACTTTAAAGGTAACCTACACAAATTAATTTATTTTCTGGGTTAATTATCAGCTAATTCCCTTGGTAATTTTTCACTAGTTTCATTATTTTTTACCCTGTATTCATTATCTAGTCTTCAGTTAATAATTATAGAAACTATTTTCTCTGTTAATTTTTAACTAGACATCCCTTATTAACCATTAAATAACCCCATCACTAGCATATAAGTTCCCAACTTTAGTTTAACTATGTATGGATCTGATCACCCTGTGGCAGTAAATTATCTGTACATTTGACAAATCTGTTAAATTTAACAGGCCAGTATCTGAGCTGGCCTAAATAATGGCTCTATTCCTAATGCCCAGCCCGTCACAATGAAACTGCTACTCATGAATGGGTAAAGCGGACATAGACATTTCTATGATTTTTTCTGAGGTGTCCAAGACTGAAGGTTTCCTCTCGCTTTATTGTAGTTGCAAAGGAGACTTCATCTCCTGGACTGACCAGAGTTCATGACCATGCTCTGTGAGATGCATCTGTGTAAGAAAAAATTGGAGGAAAAAAGAGAGAGTAAAAGTGGAGATAATGAAGGCTTGCACAAAATGGTACAAATGGTGGTAACTGATACAAATTGCTTTACTCTAACATTTAGGGAAAGGTCTGGAAAAGCCAGAAATTTTTACTATGATGTTGATAGATGTCAAGAAATTAAAAGAGTCATTGGTATAATTAAAACAAACACTAAAATTGTCACTGGCATGTAGGTTCTTAAACAATAACTGATAATTTATTCAAAATAATTTCTCAATAAAGAAAGGATGAAAAGTTCTCCCCAAGCTAGGAAGAGGAGGTAATTCTTGAAACAAAACTGTATGTCAAAGATATTTCTTTAGAAATGTATATAACTGTTGAACAGTCAATCATGACTGGGTTTTCAGTGCTACTTTTAATCTTGAAATAGCATATGTACAGTTTCATTGCCCGTGGGCAAGAGCTGAGGGAGTTGTTTATTTTATTTTAGTTCATGAAAGACTGGATGTGTTCTCTATTCTACACCTTTTGGTCAAACCAAACCTTTCACTTAATATTTCTTGCTGTGATTTGTGTACAGAAGAAAAGAGACATTAAATATGGAATTTTTATTAAAGATTTGCACCCTGGGGAACCAACATTAGATCTATATCTAGTCAGGAATTCAACAGGGGTTTCTTCCCAGGTGGGGAAGAGGGTAATTAACATAATGCAGAAAAAGAAATTAATTGTAATAGATTAGAATATTTTATATCAAATACAAATTTCCCATTGATTTTTGCACTTGAATTCTAACAGCTATAATATATTGAAGATAGGGAGGTATAATAATAATGATGACATTAATAGCACTCTAGTGTAAAGAATTATTAAGACTTAAATGTGATACTTTTCAATAATGGTAGATGAACTGAATTTGAGACATATTCAAGGAAAGCTTCAAGCATCGATTTAATTTAGTTTTATACTCAGTAAATTGGACTAATGTCACGTCACTATCCTTAGGCTTGAAAAGTAAGAAAATTGAATCTTTCTCTCCCCCTTCCCCCAGCTTTTATAGCTGAACTCTTTCTGGGCAGTAATATATATTTGGTGCTATGTTTTCTCCAAGCAGCATCATAACAGAGCATTTAAGATATACTGCTCTGGCAGCAGAAATGGAAATATACCTGCCTTCTCACAACTGCCCAGGATGGATAATGAACTGGAGCTTAAAACGGGGAGTCTGGACAGAGCAAGCCTCATGTGCTAGAGCTGCAAAAAGATGTTTGTCTATTTGTGTTAACAAAAGGGGCTAGCCTGATTGGGAAGGCCTCTTTGTGTTTTGTCAATGGGCATTAAAAATGTCAACCATAAAGCCAAAGTCTTACAAGGCTTTATGTATGACATGGCATGTTATAGTTCTTCATCAGAAGATATTTAACTTACAAAAAGATAAAAATAATAGAATCTTTTTATAATAATAATAATTTGCAATATTTTCAATGCCTTTCGATTTTTTTTTTATTATTTCACCTTTCTGCATGATTCTTTAAAGAGGAGTCTTCCTGTAATGAGGAAAAAAAAAAAAAAAGAAGGTCAAGTTTAGAAGAAACATATCGTAAATCACCATTAAGCCTGGGAAAAGGAAAATGAACAGGAAGGCTGCTTTGGGCAGGAAGAACCAAACATCATCTATCAGTCACTATTTTTTATAGAATTTCAGTTATACCATGAGCTTCATGACAAGCAAGTAAGCACAAATATATCTTGAAACTGCTGCAAAAGCCTGTTTTTTCTGACATGGGTCACCAAGAGCAGTGTTGTTCCAGTTGCTACAAAGCATGAAAATAAACTGCCCAGATTTGCTGCCTTGTTTTATCTCAGAGAAGGACTTTAGTTTATTTTGGTCTGGATGCAAAGTTATGGTTGTCTTGGGTTTTCAGGCCCAACATCAGCAATGGAAGGATGGAAAAACTTGCCTCTCCACAGGTGTTATCCCAATACTAGATTCCAATATAAAGAGGAAAAAACCCTGAGATCTACAGCAAAACTCACAGGTGGAAATTGTATCATTGTTTCGCATTTAGCTACAATCCACACAATTCTCTTATGTCAAATTCAATTTACTATCACAACCTGTGGGCATTATTTCCCTGGTAAAATATAAAGAATTATATTTTTAAGTGGTTCTTGAGACACTATTTTTTGTGAAGTTTCAATTGTGGATAAACTTGTTTTGCCCAAAATAATAGGTTTGCGGGTTCTATTAAGCTCCTTACAGAGGAAGTGAGATCTCTGTAGTTTTTATATCACTGACTGAAGCAGCCAGAACAGCCAAGCGCTCCAAAAGAGGAGCTTATTTGTGCTGGTGGAAGAAGGAACAAGAGATAAATGGAGCAAGTATCTGTGCTCAGTGGTTAAGTGCTAACCTCTGGCTGCCAAAACAGGCTGAGGAGGTAGCCCGCCTCTGTCTACCACGTTGCTGCTTCTGAAAGGAACTGCCCAACTCTCCCTGAATGTGTTAGTCTTCCTGGAGTGACGAAGTCACACGTATACATAATTTTCCCTGTGCTAAATGTGATTTTGAGAAGGTGACAGGCACATTAAGTATTCAGCTCAGGCAGAGTACTGAAATTACTATTAGATGAATTTCAGGTGACATCTGAGTTCCCTCTCTCACAGTGAGGGCCATTAGAGCCATGAGTGCTCAAAGATTGCTGTCTCTGTAGTGATAGGGAGAAATATTTTTTTTGTACTGAGGCAGTACATGCAGCATTTTGAGACCCTTGCAGGAGAAAACACTGGATTTGAGGTGAAAAATTAACCGTATCTAAGAGTTACAATTACTACTAAATGAAGACCTAAATAGGAGAGCTGGAGCTTAGCAGAACTGAGCAAGAGATGAACATTCTTAAAATGCAAGAATTTCATATTGAGGACAATGCTGAATGCTACGGGGACTCAAATTTGGGAGAGTAGTTACCTTGAAAGGTGTCCCTACCACCCTAGGCAGGAGCCTACCAGAAGGCCTTCATTTGCCAGGAGAGGGCTGTGGGCTGTGTCTGGGGACTTGGTTGCTCAGCAGACCTGACAGCATGACAAAGCTTTCCATTTTGGATGTGCTCTTCATGGACCCGTGTTGTGAGATCTAACCCGAGTTTCACAGGCATGAGCTCCAAAAGAGGTCTGAAAACAGCTCTCTCTGTTGGTCTTTCTGTTTCCACTGTGAAGTGGAACACTGCAATTTCCAGTGGTACTTCCCACTTTAAATAGCAGGCTCAGCTATCAAGGGAGTAACTTAGAAAGTGAACAGGAATTTGAGGTTCTGAAAAATATCTTTTGAAATCAGTCTTAACTAGTACTGCAATTAACAACTTTCTGGGAAAGTACTGACCAGGGTTTGACAATTTAACAAAGTAGAGAGGAGTTGGGGGAGAAATTGCTCAACTAATCTGTAAAAATAAGCCATGCAGAACAAATAATGTATAATTAATAGACACCATTTTGAAATAGAGAACTTGCAATCTTTCCTCTTACACAGTGTAGAAAAGAAGACCTATACATTTTTTCACAGTATGTAAATAACCTCCCTTGAAATATAACACTTATTAAAGAATGATTATATAAAATATTGCCTTATGATACCAATCCAAAACCAGTATTGCTAAATATGTAAAAAAATAAATATCTTGATGTACTGATTCAAAGAAGTTGGCCAGAGAATTAACATGAATGGCTTTTCAAGCTATTGTTCAACCTATCATATCAATATGAAATAAATGTAAAAAAAAAAAATTCCCATCTTTTATTAACTTAAATTACCTCCACCCATATACTGAATATGCAAGTAATATAGGTGAAAATTAATCTCACCAAATACAAGCCATTTAAAATTAGCCAGCTACGGTAAGGTAGTTGTCAAGCCTTTCTCCAAAACTTCAGCCTCACGAATCCCTCAATCTTCCATCTGTTAGCTCTGGTTGGACTCCACTATTAAAAGCACCACAATTCTTCACGACAATTACTTAACTTTTAAAATTCTCCATTACCAATGAACAATATTGATGTTTTAACTTACTCTCAGTCCAAGAGTCAGATTTGTACCTCAGTTTTAAAAAGTTCTTCGTAAAGTCAAGCTTTTGTGCAGAACATCTGGTAGACGGAATATGATTAGGATATTCAAAGAAGAGATTGTCATTTTAATTATAAAACTTTATGGATTTGAAATACCCTGCTAAAAATAGTCACTATTCAGTCCAATAATCATTAATTACACAAATTGTAATGGATTTTGAACACAGAGGATACATGACAGTACTATTTATTTGGAATTTAAAAGTTTAGCAAATGTATCAAATCAGCAGCACATTTAAATAGCATATTCATTGGTAAATTCTCATGAAAAGTCATTGACAATGAGCAAATGAGCTAACTTCATCAATATTAACAGAACAGAGTCCTAATAAGTAGAGTGTCTGAACAGCTTGTTAGTGGACTGATCTAGCTTTAGCTGTGGGATTGCAAAAATACTTCTATTATTCACAGTCTTTTCTAAGGCACATTTTTTCAGGTATAGAGTGTGTTTGCTCACATGTAACTTCATCTCATAGGGTTTTTTAGACATCTGTCAAAGGTTAGAACATATCTCCTGCAGATTTTTAACCTCCAAGATGGCACACTCTCGTTCTTAGTGAGGCTTCAATCGCCTAAATTTGCTACCTAACTGTCAAAATCATTAAGGACTGAATTTGATGTTTATTTCAGGATCTCTCTGGCAAACACTTTTAATTTTATACGTCATGTAAATCCATAAAACAGCATGATATAAAACTCCTAACAAACTTATTAATGAATATTTAAATATGCATGTGTTGTGTGGTTTTAGTTAATTATATAGCAATATTGTCTCATATATACCTTAATTAAATTAATTATTGATTAGTGCACTTTCCACTGATATTCCATTAACACACAATAACTGTCTCTTTCTATCTGGCTGAAGTTTTAATTAATTAAAGTGTGGCTGGAAGTGCAAAGTTAAGGAAACAAATTCAACAGCAGAATCATTTAAATTCAAGTGAGTAAGAGTAGAAATGTTAATTAAATTTAAAAAGAAGAATTAGCCATGAAACTACTTTGGCAGTTTAAAGTAATTTATTTAATAAAGGATTTCTAAAGATTACAGTTTTAACAGCAGTAAGAATAAATCTGTGTATGCGGCAATATAAGAGAAATCTTGAAGTATTATTGTTGTATTTGTAACATTACATCCTTGCTTTATTTCAGGCAGAATCTCTCATATTTTAAGCAGGATCATCGATTTCTAAATATTTCATTATGACTGTTTATTTTCAAACTGATCAGCTACAAGCTATTTCAATAGGTTGATGCTGTAATTCTCATATGATCTGGCAAATAATTCACAGTGCTTTTATGTTGTCATTAACTGTCACATTTCTTGAGTTAAATATGAGTCCTGTCAATTGAAAGTCAAGAAGCTACTTCTAAATTTCACAATTTCATTAGCAATTGATTCAAATCACTTCAATAAAAGGGTCTAGATTGACACATGAATTGCAGTGGTTCCACAATTTAGTGATTAATTAATCAGTTTATAAGACATTCAGCTGTTTATTAATCTTAAATTCTTGCTTCATTATACATGTCTTTCTAATTATTACATGTAAATACTGTATTTATCTTTTCTGAGTTTTGAAAGAAGTTAATTGGTGGGAAAAAAATAAAAACACTTTTTGATTGGTAAAGCTGTTACATCAATAATAATCATCTATAGGCAGACCTGAAGCAGCGTTGGAACTCTGACAAAGTGGACTGTAAAAGGAAGTCAACATAAAATAAAAATATACACATTTTAAAAATAGAAAATAATGTCAGTGTGTGATGCTGAAGCCATTTACAGTGCAACAGCACAGTTTATACATTGAACCATGGGGTTTGTTCTTGTCTGTATATCTTTCATATAATACAATATGTAATTTGAATGTAAGAAAACCAAACTTAAACCAAACCCTTTCAGTTGACCTAGTCAGTAAAGAAAATTGGATGGAATATTGACTTATGTTCAACTAGACAAAAGTCATAAATGTAATATACAAGAGGGTATCTTGATTATTTGGCAGCAACTCACTGACTTGAATAAAGTTTTGAGTAATACAGTAGTTCTCTTGTTTTTTGAAGAAGAAATCAATAAATGTGGTTCTTCAACTGAATTATTCCAACTTCCCTTTTCTTGAAAGCATGACAGTGTCACAGTGACTCACCCAAGTGCTGACAAGTTAGTTTGCTTGGTGTCCATTGTTTTAAAAAATATCTACAAAAAGAGAGATTACAGAATTCCTCTTCGCTAATGTTCAGTTCCAGCAAGCTTCTCCTAATAATGATGAAAGGCAACATTTTTGTTTGAACTGTAGTTTTATTCAGATGGTGCAATCAAAGCCCAGGTCCATGCATCCATCATAAACCTATTTTAAGACATAGTGTTCACTTTATGAAAATATGATCTCTTCAAAGGAAGACTGGAGGAGATGAAGGCATTCCATTGCACGGTATAACTCCAGAGATCCATGGAAATTCCTGCCTGGAAAGGCTAATAAAAAATGAGAGTTGCAGAAGTTCTGAAACAGCAGGTCCTCAACAGCAGGTCATAGCTGCATCAGCAGAACCTTAGTCCCAGTAATAGTCCAGAGTACCATCTGCTGAAATTAGATTTTTTTAATCAACTGCCAGAGACAGGTAAGATTGTAAATCCCAGAGACTTTTGGTATCAGTTATGCTACTAAATTCCTTAAGCACCTTTGAAAATCCCACCTTGGCCTATGCTGTCCATTGGCTGTTCTAAAAAGCACTGTAAGAGTTTTAATAACTATAAGCAACCTGAATTTCAGCTTTTCATGTCAAGATGTCTTCTTGAGAGAACAAATTGATTTTGTGGATTATCAATTTTAAGCTCATGAAGAGCATAGGTAGAGCTTCCTAGCAGTGTGGGGATCTGCACAGTTAAGTAAGGCAATGCTGAACAGGCTTACCTGTCCAGGACTGGGGTCACATGGCAGCACTGATTTATTTCTGTACCATTTTTGGAGCAGAGCTGGCAAGGCTGCAGTAAACTGGGTGTCTCAGCATTTGTGCTCACTTTACTCTTGCAATGACATGGCTGACACAGCTTTACACATCTCCAGCATTTCACAGCAAGTGACAAAGTCATATTTACAGAGGAGAAGTTATCTCCATCCCACATGACTGTGACAACTTCAGTAAAAACTTGAGGGCCTATTGTTTTCAAGACATTAACAGTATTGGAATGGAGATACAAAATCAACCTGTCTTCACAGTCAGAAACTTTCACTTGCACTCTTTTACGTCTACCTCCTAAATGAATCCAACATTAATTGCAACTTCATTGCAATTTTGCATACAACTGTAATTTACAGCCTTAGGGAATGCATAGAAATAAATTCAGGCACTCGTAATTTAGAATTGCAATAATTAAGTTTGCTTGAAAACAAAAGGTATAAATTAATAGGATTCAAAACATCACAAATAACTACATGTGGTTAGCTTTGGGTGTCATTACACAGTGCCATTGCCCACAAAATTGTTACTTGCACCAGATACATCCCATGAGAACTAATACAGCACTTTCATTTAATTGGTCTATATACATTATTCATGCGACTCTGTGATAATTCTGGATTCATTAGAGGGGAAGGGGCAGCAGGTTTCCCCACTAAAGAACACACAATGATGAACCTAAGGTACAGCACCGCTCTAAACAGGAGAGATTACAGGAGTTGTGAAAAAGAAAGAATTGGAAAATATTTTAGGGAAGAATAATAAAGAATAATTTGATTTCTTATGGCAGAAGCAAATTTCTGAAGGTAATGAAAATGTAATATCAAGCTTTAGTACAGCCTAGGATCTCCAAAAACTGATGTTACGTTTATTAGATGCTTGTCTTCTGAAAGGAATACTCTCACATGAGCATGATGATTCCATTGCAGTGCATCCTCTTTTCACCACAAAGAGCTTCAAAGATTCTGGTAGGACATCATACGCCATTGGCTACGCCTGTTGCCAGGTGGAGAGGTTTCCATCTGACAGAGGAGGTACCAGTGACACCGAAGAAGGCTCCAAGCATCAGCACTTCATGGTTTTCCAGTACAGTCTTTTATACCCTTTATCTTACATGCATTCCGTCTGTGCACCCTATCTACCCTTCTGTGTTTGGTCAGGTACACCTCAGCATTCCATGTCTCTTTGTCTTCAACACTGTTCACCTGTCCTACACAGCTGCAGCCCTATTCCCAGTCACAAAAAACTGTGTGCCTACACAGCCTACACTAGAAGAAATATGCAGGTATCCAGTCTTGAATTTTCTACAAAAGTATCAGGGAAAGAGACCAGTAAATGTGCTGTAAGTCATACTATTCTACTTGATTTTGTAAACAAATCTTAGCGTGGCAGACAAACAGAAATGGAAATTATACTGGTATAAAGTCCATCTAGCCCAAAAGATGCATTTGTAGATTTATCGAAAGTACAGAAGAAACAAGATTAAGGCCAGAGACCAAGTTGTTGGTCCTTATGGATAAAAAAATTCAAGAAATCTTTTAGTCTGAATATTGTTTAAGCAAATTACAATGGGTATTTTCACAGCTTTGAGAAATCACATTCATGGGCTGTTACTCCAACTACTTCAAAGGAAATGCTTTTTTCCTTTTGATTAAAATACAATATTGCACAGTCCTTTATACAAATGTGCCATGAATATTTTAGTATATGATTTTGTAGCTATCATGGACATGTGATCTACTGAGGAAAGTGCAAGATTAATGCACACCTGCATGCCCTATTCAGAAACATTTCAAATGAGTCTGCAGCTTGCACACAATGATCAAACACCAGCAAGAATTAGAACACACTCTGGTTGTCATAAAGTGAACTGATTGTCATCTAAATGAGATTTGGATTTATAAGATGGCATTAATAATGAAATACTTTCTTCATTCCAATATAAACAGATATTTAGATCACAGATGGTAATCGCCTTAACTGTTACAGTCAATTGAGTGAATAATGCAATCTATAACAGGGTTCGGAGATGAAATGGAATTTGTAGTGGTTAATTTTTACTAAGAAGTCAAAGAAGACTTGCATGTCAAAAAAATATGCAATAAAAACAACGTCTCCTATTTCCTCTCTGTTTTAATTCATGTTCACATAATACAATAGAAAAACATGTTTGGTTTAATGGTGAAAGGAGACATGGAGAAGTGATTTGAAGTCAGATTGTGCATTAAGAGTTATGAGATACACATTCTCATCTGCAATGTAAAACAGACTTAGCTCTATTTACTCTCACTGTCAGCATAATCAATAAATAACATTTTCCATGACACAATGCGGTGAACTGCAAGACAGTATCAGCAAAGGCTCTTTTCCTTTCCTTGCTGACAGGTGTACCTAGTCTTTGCTCTGTGGTAGAACACACAGAAAAATTTGAAAGACTGCTACATCCCAACAGAAAATGCAACAAGCCCATCATAAAATTCTAAGGAAATGTCTGTCCTCTAAACTGTATGGTATGGTTCATAGATATAGCCAAAAAAACACCAAATATAGTCTCTCCCCACAAAAAAGAAAATTCAAAGTGCTACCCAAATTTGTTAGTGAGACTACAAGTAGTTAATCTGAGCAGCTTTTCTCTTTATAAATTTAGAATATGAAAAGGTATTGAAAATATCCTTAAAAAGAGAGTTGCAAAGGGTGCAGAAAAAAATCCCAGGCAATTCAATAGAAAACACAGAAACAGAGTGGAGAATTTGCAAAAGAAATTGATCAATGTAGTAACGAGATATTTAAATTAATAAATCAAACTCTAGACTTGATCTTCAGTTGGTGTGCCTGTTAGTTTTTCGTATTGATCCAAGAGAAGAAAGTCAAGCCACGAATGCTGTCACAAGACTTATGCTTCCCTGTGCTTTAAAAAGTAGTTACAGCTTATCCTTGACAACCTGGAAAATTGTTCTGTCAGGAATATCTTGAGAATTCCTGCTTGAAGAACAAAGGTTGTGTATATCTGTATCATCTATACCTCTATATCTCTATCTATATCTATATTGATATAGGTGATACATATCTATCTTAAGGTAAAGAAGAATGTGATTCACAGCCACACCTGTGCATGTTCTGCTAAACTGACTCCTGAGTCCACTCCCGTTCATTTTCAGGACACCTGTTGGTATGGTAGTAACTTAGGCTTAAACAACCAAATGCAGGAAAAAAATAGAGTTCGTAAGGTGTCCTGCTGAATGAAAAACAACAGTGTACTCTCCCCAATAACAAACGAAAAGTAGCTTGAAGGGCAGTATCATAAAAGAATGAGCTGAACTTCAGCCCAGATGATGGCTGCAATGTCCTACATAAGTTTTTATGAGTAATAACAGCTTGTGCTGTCCCTCTACATGAGGGGAAAATGTACCTAAAGGAAAATATAAAGTGTAATGTAAGGATCAAAAAACTTGGGGAACAAAAATAGCAAAGAGCCAAAAATAAAGATCTATATAATAACAATTTTTTATTGCTATGAATTATTATGCAATGATAATGTATGATTCTCAATGGTACGGGGAGAAGTAGGTCCATTCCCTAACGTTGCCTAAAACGATTTTCCACTGCAATGTTAATTATGGCAGATCAGGTAGTGCCACAAATAATAAATTATTTATATCCTGTCCTTAAAAAGCCAACCAACCAAAAAGAAGCCCCAACCCACTGTCCAACTACCCTTAGTTATGATAGAAAAGTTACATTTTTAATGAAAAATTCAGAGGAATGATGTTTATATTCTTATTCTCCAGGATCTTCACCTAACTGCTAACAGATTTCTATTTTACCAATTGACTTCAACAGAAATTTCTTTGCGAAAGTCTTATTTTCTGTGACTATGTGAAGCACAATTAATACAGGATAACAATAATAACAGCCTAAAAAATATGTGGAAGAGCTGAGGCTTCTTTGTGCTGCCCAGTAGTATACCCTGATGTGAAGTATTCTTATTTTTTTCCTTCATCAGAAGTACAATAGAACAGAATTGTTTGGTCCCACAAAAGAGAAATAGAGAGAAGTATGATGGGACATACACCTATTGAAAACTGGGAAAATTTCATAGTTAATCAGTTTGAAAAATTGGATAGCTACAGGATACTTGAAAACCAACACAACTGCAAAAGGCAAAATGAAAAATGGTCAGCTTTCAACTTGAGAATATTTAGTGTCCTGCTAAGAGTAACAAGAGGAAACTTCATCAAAGATAATTCAAAACCAATTAAATGAGACACTTTATGCACAAGACACAGCTGGTGTATCTTTATATTTCATATATGGTGAAGTACTAGTAAATTTTTTAATCTTGACTTAAAGAATCTTTTAATGCTACCAGACAGGCAAATGGAAATTCTGATTGAAAAAATGTTTGTACTGGTTTCAGCAAGCAAGGAAATTCCTGCCAAGAGAGACAGCAAATACTGTGACTGTTGAAGTCTCACCTGAAAAAAAAAACAGTTACAGGAGTTGGCCAGCATCAAGAAGCTCTTCAAAATAGAAATACTCATTCCAGTTAATGCAAGTCTGGGCACACCACAAGAGGGATTTATCTTGTAAAACCTCCTTGTCTTTTCTGTGTTGAATATTCTGGCCCCATGAAACTATATATTGCAAAGAAAAATAACAATCTTAAATAACTACTGAAATTACAATAAGTTGCCCACTGCCATGTGAGTAAAAACTTACACATTATTTTACAAATTCTTTGTCCAATTTGGTTTTAGTTGCACGAACCCAACCTCCAACAGTCTGACTGAAGAGATGGTCTAATATGTCTCATCACAAAGAGAAATGCCTTAATGTCTAGTGGTCTATTTTTCATTCTCACCATTTTTATAATGGCACAAAAACTGGGACATTTTATGCCTGATCATGCTGGTCCCTGGCGAGATGGAGCAACCCCATGAATAGATGGCATAACAACAGTTGCCTAAGACTCTTCTAAGACAGAGCTAAGATATGGCAAGCTGAACCATGGAAAGTAAATACATAATCAATACAAGAGCTGACTCATGTCTCAAAAAAATTGACTTTTTGAACACACTTTTTGAACGTGTGTGTGTGTGTGTGTGTGCGTGTGTGTAAGACTTGAAATTCATGTTCAGCGAAGACAAGTTCACAGCTTGATTGTAGGAAAAATCATCTCATCTTCTTCCAGACTCAATCAGATTCAAGGCAGCAGCTGGTCTACTTGCATGTCTTACTTTGCGTGTAGTGTCAAGTTATCTTTTTGTTAGCCTAACCTTAAAATTCACACTTTGTATGTAATAATATTAAATGCTTAAACAGAGGAGGGTTTCTGTCATTTTAAGCTGTAGTAACAAGATTGTCTGAGGCACAGAAATACCACGCTTGAATAAGGAGGCTTAATGGACACTTTGTCTTGCTGTTTTACCAGAGCTTGTCTCAGATTCAGCAGATTCTTCCTGAAGTTTCTGTTGGTAGCTTTAATAAATAATTTGAGTCACACCAAGAGTCACACCATGTGCCTGAAAACATTGTCCAGACAATGCCTGAACTCTTGGTGCTGTCAGCCTTGGTGATGTGACCACTTCCCTGGGGAGTTGTTCCAATGCCCAAACAAACTCTGGATGAAGAGCCATTTCCTGATATCCAACCTCAACCTCCCCTCACTCAGCTTCAGGATGTTTTCTCAAGTCCTTTCATTGGTTACCAGAGAGGAAAGATCAGTGCTTACTCCTCCTTACCCTCATGGGGATGTTGAAGACCACAGTGAGGTTTCCCCTCAGTATCCTCTTCTCCAGGTTGAAGTGAACAAGTTACCTCAGCCACTCCTCATATGGCTTCATTTCAAGGCCCCTCAGCGCCTTCATTGCCCTCTTTTGAGGCCTCTACTGGCTTAATACCTCTTTTATATTGTGGTGACCAAAACTGCACATAATATCCAAAGTATGAGTATGAACCAATTCTCTAAGGAGAGGCTCAAAGCAAGAGAACTCAGTGATCAGTGTGTTAAACTGGTTTGGATTATGATGAAGTCCTTTAATATACTAGAGCAGAACCATGCCCACAAGTCCTAGGGCCAGCCTGTTACACAGCTCTACTGGCTGTAGATGTAGATTAAAAACTTACCAGGAAAAAGTTGAGGCAGGCTTTAAGGATAAAGACTGCAGTTTCATTTATTTTCAGATCTGGAATTTAAAATTTGTCTCTAAATTAAACTATTTTGCATGAATTGCCAACAGCCATGTGGATTGTTCGTAGAGGAATAAAAAGCCAGACAGAATAAAGAGGAATCCTTGAAAAGGGTAAAGATTTTCTTAAAAGGACAAAAGAACAACATTCTGGGGATAAAAATGTCCCACAGGATTTTTCACTTTTGCCTATAAAACTTAAGGTCTTAATTTGATTGGGGAGGAGTCTTCTAGGATGATATTGAATGCTTAGCAGTGGAACAGCAATTGCAAAAGTACTGCATCAAAAAGATTAATAAATATCCATTAGATCTTGCATCTTTATTAAAGTGAAGAACAAACACACCAAGTAGTTAAATAATGTCTCAAAAATTTCTTTATTTTTAAGGTCCTACAAAATTAGCATTCAGGAAAACTTCTTCCAAATGTAAAAAACATCCACTGCAATTCTTGAACAAGATCAAGGCTACTTTCAGTAGATTAGCAATAAAAAAATAAAATAAAATTAACCCTAAATATTTTATTTTAGCCTAAAGGGTCTCATTCAAAGCTATGTATTGAAAAAAAAAAGGTGATTACACTCCTGATTTCAGTGCCATTAAGGGCCACTTTGGCTCCAAGCCATATCCCTCTTGGCTAAATCAACATTCTGATGCCATATAGGTATTTTGCAATATGCTGAGCTTTCACTTTTAAATACATTTCAACTCAAACTAATAGAATAATATCACATTTTCTCAGTCTTTGATTTGAATTGTAGGCAATGTAATACAGATATAGCAGCAAACATACTGTCTACTACCAGTTTTACAGTGAATGTTTTCTGGAGTCTGGAATTTTAATATTATTTAACTGAGTGCCACATAATACTCCTTCAACTTCAAACACTTCACTTACACATAGTGCATATTCTTGTCTTTTTCTGACTAATTTCTTTGTATAGAAACACATTTTATTTACTACATGAAATATGTATACAGCTCACACTTAAATACTTTCTGAATGTATAATATTAATACCTAAAAGATTTTACAATTCAGAATACTACTAACTATATTTATTTATGCCTAGTTGTTTAATGTTTACAACCTAAGGCTGTATTTTTACTAATCAAGAAAGCATCTGCAGCATTAAGAGAATAGCAGGTTGGTTTGGAACAGGAAAGGAGAATTCCTACCTCTCTTTTCTCTTCTGTGTAACAAGCAACTGCTTGTGTATGGGCCTGAATGAAGATGAAGTGTTGCAACAGCCCTCTTGTTAGAGGGTAGAAATTAGTTGAGACACAGACTTCTTGTTTATCACAGTATGAAAAGGGTCCTGGTTTATTCCTCTTTACAGCTCAGCCATCCTGACTCCAACTACTCACTGAATCTGGCTGCAGCAAGCTCCTGCTGTGGGTTTCCCTTGCAGCCTCTGGTTATTTCCTGCCAAACTCTGACTGCAGGGATCAGTTTGCAGACTCTGAATGAAGGCTTTTGCCCAGCCAGACTGTGACTGCAGGTTCCAACAGGCTCTAACTGCAGACCCAGACTGACCTCACAGCAGTGATTGTCTCTCCTCAGGATCCTTCTTCATGATTCTCTTATTCCCTCTTCCTCAAGGTTCCTCCTCCTTCATGATTCTCCCCTCACCAGCTAACCCACTCCCTTTTATCACACTTATCTTCACCTGTATTCCCTATTTCTACAATGAAGGAATGATTCTTTTTGTCTCGATCAAACAATTTCTTCTGTGTAATAGAACCAAGTATACCATTGCACCTTTGAAATTCAAAAAATGAAGGCATTGCTTCCTTACCATGTCAGACCCTGATTAATTCCAGAGCTTGCTTGCTGCATTTACTAAGAAATGTTAAACTACGGCTATCCAGAATTTTCATTGTCACAACAGACGACTAGGAAGTTCCAAGCAAATAAAAAAATCAAAGTTCAGAATATGAACCTGACAAATATTTTCTAAACCAGAATTCTTTATATAAATTTAGTCTGGCTCAAGTAAAGAGTATATTCTAAACCAAAAAAAATTCTTAATGTGAAGTGAACATCTCCCGTGTTACGAATGACCCTGGGGGCCAGCAAGAAATAATTATAAATACAAATACAGGAACATGTATTCTGCCTTTCTCTTCTGAAAAGAATCTGGGACATTCTGTATTTGTGAATTATTTATTCCTCTTCTTAGAAATGGAACGGTAATCATAACCATATTCATCTCTGACCATAATGCAGCATGTGAAATAGTTAATCAGTGGGAAAAACCTTAGACGGCTGCATTTTTTGTTCTAGATTATGTTACTGGAAAACCTTCCTAGTTTGTGTTCAGAGATATAAATCTTTCAAAGACTGTGATTTTTACACATCTTTCTCAAAGGCAAATAACACAAAGAGCATTCAGTAGCCTGTCCTGTGAATGAAGTGCTAAAACACTCCAACAGTATCTCAGACAACTTAGAATCAAAGCAGAAATATTAATGACTCTGTGATCAGATAAAAACTAATTGCAGTGTGTGGGGAAATATTACTCAGTACTTCTTCAAATACTGTGAAAGGCATTTCATTATTTATTAGGTTAAACAAGAAAGTCAATAAGAAATTTCTGTCAATAACCTAAACCATTAGCTGATGATTGGCTGATTGTGTATTGGATTGAATGGAGAGAAATTGAAAACTACTGAAGCTAAACACTGATTTCAACATCTCCTTCGGTCAGATTTCTTACGATATAATACATCCTGGGCCTGAGTAGCCTTACAACACTTAAGATGAAGAGTGAAGAGTAAAACTGAAATCATTCTTAATTTTCAAATAAAACTCCCGTTTCATAAAGTGCTACTTCTATAGCACCATTCTTTCATTTGCTGCCCATGGCCCCTAGATAAGAGCTCAGCCTGTATTGACATGTTCTCAAACAGTATTTCCCAATTACTAAGCTGTGTATGAAAGATGATTCTTCATGTAAAAAACTTTGAAGATTTTCCTTTCTTCTCATCAAAAATCAATGTACAGGAAATTGTTCAAATTTGTCAGAATAACCACTTCTGTTGCAGCTTAATCATTAGACCTAGCCTGCAAGACAGCCTGCTATACTACCTTTTCCGAGGAAACAGCTATCGTGTCTTCTAACCTGTTGGAATTTTTTCTTTCATATCATGGCTCTTTTTCACTCTTTTTTGCCTAAATCACTGCTGGAACCATGCTTGTTTCAACCGAATGTGGTGTGCTAAGAAACTAATTTCTAGAGACAGTAAAGATCACACACTCAATATACCAAACACAAGCAGGAAATGGCTGAGAAAAATATGCTTGCACTGAACAAGTGAGAATGTAGAATCGTGAGCTGTGAGATATGTCTTCCACTTGCCATTACCCTAGAGCTACAAGGAAAGAGGGAAAAATATTAGTTACAGGCTGCTACACTTTCAACATGATGAAGAAAATGTTCCATATATCACCTAACCCTCCTCTCTCCAAAATACTGGTCTTCCTTATGGATATATATCTTAAGTATGAGGGTTGGTTTTTTCTTTTCTTTTTTCCCATTTTGGTTTTCTTATTTCTTTCTTCAACCAGAATCATCCTAAATTACTTGCAAGCTACCTAACTCAAAGAGCAAAAATTAGAAAAGAGAACAAACCAATTAAACGGTGGCACTTTCTTCCTTCAAAGTAAAGAAGATACCTGGGCCACAAAATATCAAATCAAGGTAGGAAAGTGCCCTAAGCAGCCACAGCCCTTCTGTTGCTGGTGGCCAAGGTACACACAACTACCTGTAAACTTTGTAAGTATAATGAATCATCAGTGGTTAATATTATTGAGGTGGAATGTACTTCATTGAAATATTCAGTGTCTCATATCAGTGTCACACACCAGAGCTTTAATGGGCTCAAGATGCAACAATAATAGTTTCCATGACAATGCAGCACATGCTTTCAGCAGCACCTCCCTGGGTAAACAGTAATCCTTCAGAAAAACAAGAAGGTCATTACAGCAACTTGTCAAATCAATGCAGAGAGTGTCTGAGCCGATTAAGGCATCTTCTCTCAGCTCTGACATGGTGTCAATAGTACTGGGCCACTAGTGCTCAGTCAGATGACTGAAGTGAAATGCCCATCAGTCAGGGAGCTGAGGTGGACTAATGATTCCCTGTGCTGCCTATTAGAAGTACATGACAACTCAATCCTGTTTGCTTAAAAAAAAAGAAAAAAAAAAAGAAGTGACCTTGTTGCTTTGTTTGAAGCTGAATTAAATTGACAACAGCAGCTAATCTTTACCTAGGGCGATTAACAGAATTAAAGTACAACAACAAAGGCACACAAGGTTTTATGCTTTATATTCTTAGTTTGATAAAGCTTGCAGTCTACTAGAGTCTTTACAATCAAGTACATTGTAAACACGTATTCCAAGCCAAGCTATATTTGACTGGATTTAAATTAATCTGTTTGTAAGAGGACACTATTTTGAGTGAGTAAATGTGCAGGGATAAAGCATGGTCTAAACACAGTAATAATCAGCCAGTGGTTTCAAAAAAAAAAAAAAAAAAAAACCACAACTGAAAGAAATTTTCAATGGAAATCAATGGAAATGTTTAAGGGGAAGAAAGCTACACATGTGGGTGCTACGCCAGGTAAGGAAAGGATATAGTCAAGAAGAACATTGCTTTAAAAATGCTCTAGAGCTGTAGCTTTTGGTGTGAATTTCCTGTGTCACAGAATGTTACACAGAACTACAGTATGAACCTTACTGTTTTATAGCTGTCATGAAAATATTTAACAAATATTCAGTATAAAGCAAACATGTACAAGCAATGTAGGTATACATGATTTTCACCTGAGGCCATTCTAAAATGATAAGCTTGATGAAAATCCTCATGTCCACATCATGTTTCTCAGCAGTTTATCAGTTTACATTACTGACCTACTCAATCAAGAGGAAAACAGAAGTGATGAGGAGAAAAGAAAGATCCTGAGCAGAATGTTTTATCTATGTGAAAGAGAATATGTGAGTTGTTAGTATAACTGGGAGATTATCTTTCTTTATTCCTTTCATTCACACATGTCCTTAAAGGTGTACTTTTTACCCACAACATTGGTAACAAAGTTGATTTGACTTTAAGCCATGAGGTTTCTGAGAAATATGTACCAAACCATTGAGCTTGAGCTTTGGATTGCACCAAGGAAAAAGACAAAGAAATGTGCAGCTGCCCAAATTCTTTTCACTGAAGCCTCAAAACCCAGCAAAGCCACAATTAATTGATGTTGCTGGGCTTCGAAACAAAACATCATTTCAAGAGCATACATCAGATGATGTGAATAGGGTTCAAATCTGCAGAAAATCTACAATAAAAAATGATACAAAGCCTGTAGAAAACCTGCTGCAGAGCAACAAGCATGATGAGGACAAAGGGGATTTATGTTTACCAAGACATAAGTCATTGGAAGGACTAAATAGCTCAAGGGACTGGTACTGAGTTTGAAAGCTTTTCACCTCTTAGTATCAAACTCAAATCTAGCCCCAAGGTGTAGCTATTGAAGGTCATTATCATCCAGTGGCTGTTCAATACTGTGAAAACAGCCCAATTCTCACTGGACAGGGAGTCACATTTCAAAGACAGCTGCATTTCTGAGGTTCATTAGAACCCATAATTTTGGTTTCAGCATAGAGCACTTTATCAGCTGCTGAGCATCATGCCTTCAAGAGGCTGACAGATCAGACAGGGAAAGTTTGCAGGGCTGCCATCATGATAGCCGTGCTGCATGCAACAGAGACTTTAATCACTATGTCTCAAATCTAGCAGGCTTTGAACTGTAACTGCACAAGTCAGAAAATATAGAATACATTTAAATATTTCCGTGCTTGATTCTGGTTTTATTCAAAAGGCAGTGACAATTTTAAAACAGTGGCTCACTCACACAATCTCAAATAGCAAAACCAAGCTTTTAAGGCTGAATTTCCACCAGTATTTGCAGTGAAAGCAAGACTTAGATAGAGAACATTCAAGCTTAGACTTCCTCTTGAAGTTGTCGTTCTGGGCTCTAAACAATTTATTACATGTCTATCATATGTAGTCATATGTGCAATGTCTGCTTTAGTTCTTTCATTACTAGTTTTTATATTGTGTATTTCTCCACACCAGCTGACAATTGCACTCTTATCTTGGTTAGTTTATGTTGCACAAAAGGTTCACATCAGAGTTCAGTTTTACATAATTGGGTAAAGCACATACATGTCAGCAAGTCTCTGTAGTTTGCTTTCGGGCAAACTAAAAATCTGCTATTTCAGAAGAAATCTAACTTTGTAGCATGGAATTTCCAGTGATATAGATAACTATATAGAATTATTATTATGCTTTATATAGAAGATTCTCTCGAAAGAATCATAAGAGTTTACCATACCCTGCCCATGATGTTGCAGCATGCTCTGCTGGAGTTTGACAAAGTACAGCTAACACTATTCCCTTTGTCCCTGATGGCAGCCTGGGTAATAGGTACCAGATCTATACAACCCAATAGCAAGAATTAAAAAGTATTAAGGTCTTCCACAGGGGAATGATTTAATTGTCGGTTGTTAATCAAGCCGACCATGTTTCACTAATCTTGAATTACTTGTAATCTGACAGTACATGCACACAGGAGAAAGAGCATTGGAGAAAGAAAGGATTTTATATATTAATTCTCAAATGTGACTAAGAGCTCTCTCATTTTATATGATGATTGAAACTCCATTACAAGTTAGCCAAAAAATAATGAGGTAAAATGATCTATTTCTACATGCAAATTAAATCTGATGGGATGGTAGACCATTCTAAAAAAGAAAATTCCAACAACTGAAAAAAGAAAGCTGATCTTCTTAAAATTAAGTGGTATTTTTCCATTAAGTGTGAGCTTCTAGAATCAGAAACTTTTATTTGTGATATTATACAGATCTTGAAACACAATTAGGAAGAGGTATTTCTTTCAGGTTTCTAGCAAGCATAGATAACATCAAAATTAAGTAATTTCCTGATTGTTAGGCGGGTAGTTCATAATCATCAGTGATGACAATTACTGTCTCTGTCATGAGACAATATTTAATTTTAATTTAAATGTTGCCATCACCAACTAGAAGAATTAGTGAGAAAAGATATATAGATTTTCTGACGTTTGTGTATAGATAAAGGTTGCTATAATTGCTAAACTATCCCCTCATATACCAAACAGAAACTAAAACCAAAGAAAGTTCTAAAGAATGCTTCTTGGAGAAGAGTTTTGTGAGCAGTATATCTCTTGGCATGATGCTTTATATACACCTGTTCAAAGTTCTTGCTGAAGAACTGCTGATATTTCAAATAATAAAATTAATTTTTAAAAAATTTGTAGTATATAATTCCTTCAAAGTCACGAATGATACTTTAAGGGTGATAGCTTATCTTAACAAAAATAAATGTAATGTAGACTAAAGCTTCAGGCCTTTGCTGGATAAATCTAGAATTATTTGTTCAGTGTAAAGAAAGCGTACTTTTGAAGCAGAATTTGAGGATATTTGCATATGCCATCTTTAAAATCTTGAATTTACTTTTGAGGTTTAAATACTCTTAGTAAAAACCATAGGATCACAGAAGGACCCAGGTTGGAAGGGACCACAGGGAGTGAGTCTGGCCCCACCTCCCTGCTCAGGCAGGGCCATCTCAGCTCGCACTGCACAGGATTGTGTCTAGACAGTTCTGGAATATCTCCAGTGAGGGAGACTCCACAGGCTCTCTGGACAGTCTGTTCCCATGTATGGTCACTTGCACATTAGAGAAATTCTTCCTCACATTCACGTGGAACTTCTTGTGCAGCAGTTTCTGCCCATTGCTCAGCACCCCCGAGCACAGCCTGGCTCCATTTTCTGATATCCTCCATTCAGATACTTAGAGGCACTGATAAGGTCCCCATCTCAGTTGTCCCTTCCTGAGACTGAACAGGCCCAGCTCCCTCAGTCCATCCTTGTAAGAAAGACATTTTAATCCTAATCATCTTTGTCACCCTCTGCTGGACCTGCTCCAGGAGCTCCAAGTCTCTTGTGTACTGAGGAGTCCAGAATTGGACACAACATTCCAGATGCACCTCATCTGGACTGAGTAAAGGGGCAGGATCAATTCCCTTGGCATGTCAGCAAGGTTCTTCCTTGTATCCTGAGGATACTCTTGGCCTTCTTGCCCACCAGGACACACAGCTGGATCATGGACAGCTTGTTGACCACTAGGATCCCCAGGTCCTTCTCCACAGAGTTTCTTCCTAGTAGATCCGCCCCCAAGCTGTCCTGGTGCCTGGAGTTATTCTTCCCCAGGTGCAAGATCCTGCACTCACCTTTGTTGAATTTCATATGATTCTTCTTTTCCCATCCCTCCAAATTGTCAAGGTCCTTCTGAGGGGCTGCACAGACCCCTGGGGTGTGGACCACTCCTCTCAGCTTTGTGTTGTCAGTGAACTTGCTGAGAAGGCTTCTGTCCCTTCATCCAAGTCATTGCTGAATAAATTAAACCATACCTGACTCAGTATTGGGCCTTGGGGAACACCACTAGTGACAGGCCTCCAGTTAGAGCCTGTACAACTGATTACAACTTTCTGAGATTTGCTGTTCAGTTCTCAATCATTTTGAGTATATTACTGCGTCAGAAACCCCAGCTCTAGGCTTATATTTCAAATATGTCAGTCTGTACCTTGAAGTCACAGGACAAGGTCTCTAAACATTCATTTTCTTTTCTTCATGGATAAATGTCTATGTGTGTGCAAGCATTTCATAATCTCTTTTAGGTGGATTCTCTATAATAAAGAAAATATATTTTATCAACAAGTAGTTTGGGTTTTTTTTAAGTAACTAACAAATTTTTTCAGAATATCCTTTCAGGAAGCTTGCAAAAAAGAGCAAACTAACAAGACAAAGAAGTAACGTAAGGCTTCTTCAACTTGATATTTAACCTGACTCCATACTAACTACACAGTGTCTAATGAAAGGTAGCTGGATGCTGCTTGTTGCCACTTCCAAAAAAACCTCAAAAACTGAACATTAGGAATAATAACTAAAGCTTTATTGCCTTTGTCTTGGCAGAGTATATCTTAAAGTTCAAATGAAAAGATTTGTTTTTCACTAAAAAAGAGTGGAAATCATACCTGATCTATTTTGGTATTTCTTAGTATGACATACTCATCAGTTCGTTTTGTGATGAGATTTGGTTGTTTGGTTAGTTTGGGGTTTTTTTTCAGCAATGGTCTTTATGGGATCAAAAGCTACAGCTAGTAAAAGTGTATCTAGCCAAACAGAACCCTTCAGGAAGGATGCATCTGTCCAGACCTCTTCCTGTGTGGAGTGTTTGAGCTTATCAGCAGTACCAGGGGACATTGCAGAAGAAGCTTGCCTACGGTGTGAACAGGTGAACAATCTCCTTTCACTTGTGGCTGGGCTTAAGGAGGAAGTAGAAAGACTAAGGGGTATTAGGGAAAGTGAAAGGGAAGTAGACTGGTGGAGTTCCAACCTTCCACCCTTGATGGAGGCCCACCAGGAGTCAGACGACTCCCATGCCTCCCACAGTCAGGGGTAGGATGACACCTGGTTGGTGAAGGGGAGTGGAAATGGGTTCCTACCCGGGCTGGTAATAAATATTCCTCCTGACCGCCATCACCTACCCAGGTGTCACTTCAGAATGAGGCCCTGGATGAGGAGGGTCAGCCAGATAGCATAAAAAAAATAATCTGCCCAGTGAGCCTCCCAGTTATGCTTTGTCTGTTAGATGGATCACTACTTCCAGGATTAAAAAGAAAAGAAGGGCTGTTGTAGTGGCTGACACCTTCTGAGGGGAACAGAGGGCCCCATGTGTCAACTGGACCCATCCCACAGGGAGGTCTGCTGCCTCTCTAGGGAACGGGTACAGGATATTCTGGGCTGATTCTCCCCTGATTATTACCCACTGCTGATACTCCGGGCTGGCAGTGAGAGATTGAAAAGAGGAGAGTTAGGGAAATTAGAAGGGACTTTAGGTCATTGGGTTGAGTGTTTAATAGGGCAGGAGCACAGATAGTGTTTTGCCCAGTCCCTTTGGTGGCAGAGACAAATGATGAGAGGAATAGGAGAGCCCACAATATCAACAAGTGGCTCAGGGGTTGGTGTCATTGGCAGAATTTTGGATTCTTTGATCTTTTATGGTACCTGGCCTGCTGGAACTGGATGGGCTCCATCTCTCTGTTAAGGGCAGGAGGAATTTAGCTCATGAACTGGCAGAACTCACTGAAAGGGCTTTAAACTGGGTTTAAAAGGGGAAGGGTATGCAACTGGGCTCTCCAGAAGCAGGCCCAAGGGTGGTAGGCCAGAGTTATCGGTGCAATAAAAGAAGCCCAGCTGAAGTGCATGTACACTAATGCATGCAGCATGGGTAACAAACAAGAGCTGGAGGCCATGGTGCAACAGAAAAGCCATGATATAGTTGCCATCACAGAAACATGGTGGGACAACCCACATAGCTGGAGCATTGGAGCTGGAGCTCTTCAGAAGAGACAGGAAAAGAAGAGGTGGAGGGGTGGCCCTTTATATTAGGGAGGCTTTTGACGCCATGGGTATTGAAACTAATGACAATGAAGTTGAATGCCTATGGGTAGAAATTAAAGGGGAAGGCCAACAGGGCTGACATCCGCCTGGGAGTGTGTTATCATCCACCCAGCCAGGAAGAAGAGGTGGACAACTTATTCTACAAGCAGCTGGAGGATGTTTCAGGTTCACCAGTCCTTCTTATTGTAGGTGACTTTAACCTACCAGACATCTGCTGGGAACTGAACACAGCAGAAAAGAGGCAGTCCAGGGGATTCTGTATGATCCTGGTTTTAGACACTAATCAACAAAACAAGGATAACACATAAAAGTATCTTATGCTGATGAAGGTATATCTTCATCCTTCACAGCTTGCAGCTTTGTTTAGAGGAGGGCATCAGCTGGTGAAATGGTTTAAACAACAAAGTAGTCTCATGGATTAATTTGGACTCTGTTTTCATGACCACCACTGCTGCTTACTGACATGCAATAAGAAGGAAAGATCATCTCAATAACTGTTATTATTAAAATGCTTTGAGCTATGTGGTCTGACACCCAAAATGGGGCTCATCAACATTGGAACAATATTGAAATTTCACACAATGCCAGATTACTTCCTTAAAATATGACTAATGCTCCTGACTAATTTCAACACTGTCAAGTGCTTGGTAGGAATGGGTGGCGGTGGGTGTCCAAGAGCAATTATTTTATTAATTCTACTTCATAGAAAAATGGTAGTTCCAATGAATTTTACAAAACCAGAAGTCCTAGAAAGGAAATACCCACATATCTGTTTTCATGAGTTTTTCTGAGCACAGATCAAACGCAAGGTTTAATGTCTTCTGTGGAAAGTTACATTATATAAGTTACATTATATGTCAACAGTGAGTGAAAAGATCTCTGGAAGTGAAGATCAACCTATGAGTTTATGAGAAGGGATGATAAAAGGAACACTTCACGCTCATAACTTGTCTTTAGAATGTTGTAGGTAATGAAGAATGAAAATTTGTTAAAGGGAGACTCAAATTTCTGTGAATCTTCAAGAGTACTGCTTTTGTTTTACAAATGTGTACTTTGTATTGTATCAGTTATGTTTGCATACTAGGGGCATACACCTAATGTTAAAAAACCTGAAAATGAAGTCATTAAGGTCATAAGCACTTTCTGAATATGTCAGCTTCAAATGCTGTTGTACAAACTCTATTCTCCCTAATAAATGCTCTCATGCTCCCATAGGATGTGATGTAATGGACAATATTGTTCATGCCCATGAAATCATGTAGCCCAATGGGAATCATAACAGAGAACTTGTAAGCATCGGCAAGGTTTTGAATGACTGTAATTAAGTAACATACTTCTCCTCTTGTGTTCCTCCATGACAGCTGGGGTCAGCTGCAACACTTGAGTCCCTAAGTGTAAATGTCAGGGGATGTTGACAGCAAATTCTTAGCAAAAGCCCTTCACCTCTGGAATATACTTCTCTTATTATAGCTTTGAAAGAGCCCAGGTCAGTTAACAATCAAGATGTAGAGCAAGACCTTTTCATTAATGCTTCCCAAAAGAGTCATAAAGTTGCTTTTTAATATGCTATTTTGACTAATTAGTTCATTAATTAACTAAATTAAATATGAAACCGTATTCTGAATTCCCATATTTTTAGACATGACATACATAACTAGAAACATTTTTTTTCTTTTTTTTCAAATCCATCAAAAATCTCTGAGAGAAGCTGTATATTAAGAAAGAAGTTGAATGGAAGGATGACTGAAAACACAACAGACACACAATGTTTACATCTGTAATGAGAAAAGCAAAGAAAATGTACAGTAATGAGGGGTAATTTAGAGAATAATCAAAGTAATATTGTAATGACTACAACCAGCATATCATGCCTGAAGGGAAATATCCTGAAGGGATATCTTGCCTAAAGGGATATGGTCTATAGCACAAAAGCTTGGAGCCATTGAAACCCCTAGAGAAAGATGATAATGGCCGTACATAAAGTATAATTTATTTACAATTTGAGGAAGGCTTCCATCAAGTCCCTAATGACAGGCTCACTAGTTACATTAAAAGCTATGCTGATTCTGATAAAGGCATGAAGTCAATAAAGTAGGCAAAGGGAATCTGCTGTAAAGGAGAAAATGGATGTTGCTTACTAGGCAAAAATAGAAATAGAAACCTGGATAGCAACATAGACTTAAAAAATACATATTAAAAGAACTCTCAATACATGATCTCATGCCAGCAGACAGATTGCAGTGACTACTAATAAGGAAGCATGATCTAATGTGGATCTAACAGCTCTATTATCTGGGAAATATTGAGAGACCATTACAGAGATCCATTTGTATAACTCTTCTAGTATTTTATTCTCACTTATTCTTTTCTTATGCTTTTAACTGTTTGTGAGAAAGGGAAATTGAAGGGTCTTTTAGTTGTAGAAGTCTTGTAGCTATTTTTTGTAGTGCCTCTGGATAAATGAGGCATCTTTAGATAAATACATTTGAAAGGATAAAAGAAGGAGAAATTTTAAAATTACTGAAAAGGACAATATACTACATGGAATAAACACAAATAACAGAAAAGTGAAAAATAGTGTGTGAAAATTATTTTTGTAGGAAATTCTTGCTTTCAGGAATATAAATCAGGAGATAATCCACTGGTGTAAACTAGTGAATAAAAAGGAAATCACCACCAAAAAGATCCACGTTTGGAAAACTTTGCCACAATACCAAAAGAGAAAATTTGCCACCTGATTTATGGGAATTTGTAGAGTTCATATTAATTTGGGCTTATCTCTTGTCACATTTGTGGTGGTTTTAAATAGCGTGATTTTTGGTGAGGGGGAAAAACCCATCCACAGAAGTGATTTTTTTCTGTGAGGAGCTGCTATCAGCTTCCTCCACACCTGGCAAAACCAATCGCTGGCTAGCTCTGAGAACAGGCACACTGCTAAGCCAATTAAAAAAGCTGGTAATGCCTCTATGATAAAATATTTATGAAGGAAAAAACTGTGGGAAGCTCTCTTGCTCCCCACTCTCCAAGGAGGCGTTGGAGGGGAAGGGGGCTCTGGAAGCAGAGCCGGGGCCCTTTCCAGAGGGTCCCACTAGAGCCACAGCAGCCTTTCTTTTCTAGGCATCCTGCATGGACACAAGTGCTGAGTGGCTGGTACAGGGGCACGGTGAAGGTGGAGACCACGTGCCCAGCAGCGAGAGGCATGGCGAGCGATTTTCCCCATGCCGAGCCTGGATGAGATCAACCTTTCAGCGCTGCAGAACTGTGTAAAATAAACGGTTTCCACTGATAAATCTTGAGAACAAATGAACCTATGAGCACCAATTCTCTCCTGAGTCAAAGAAGAAAAGGTGAAGACATGAGGAGAACAACCAGGTGATACTAAGGTCAGTGCAAAGGAGGGAGGGGGAGGAGGAGGTGCTTCGAGCCTCAGAGCTGAGATTCTTCTGCAAGCCAGGGTGAGGACTATAACACAACAGAGTGTTTCTCTGTAATTCATGAAATACATGGGAGGAGGCAGCGTTCACCTGCAGCCCATGAGAAAAGGGCACTCCTGCTAGAGCGTGTGGGTGCTGAAAACTGATCTGGTGAGAGGCCTGAACAGAGAGGGAGAGAACTCTTGCTTTCAGAAATAGAAGGACTCTTGCTTCTATACTAGAACAGCTCATCCTTAAAAAACCGAAACTCCATAAACTAAATGGCCCATGAAGAAAGCAGCTGTGGGAAGATGGTTTTTGCCCATGGAGGAACTTCACATTGCAGCAGGTTTTGGGTGGGCTGCTGCTCATAAAATCTGGGACCTCGTTGGAAAAGTTCACAGAGAGCTGTCTCCCATGGGAAGGACTCCATGGCATAGCAAAAGAGACTCCTCTCACTAAGCAAACTGAAGAAAGATTTTAGAAATTACAAACTAACTAAAAACCTCCATGGTTTTTTCTCCCAGTGCTGTCGGAGGAAGGGAAAAAGATCTGGGAGACAGAAAAGGTGTTCTAAAAGTTTATTTTTAGTTCTCATTATCCTTTTTTAATTCTGTTAATAGTTTTTTCTTTATATCTTTTAAAGTTTTGAGCCTATTTTGCCCTTAAAGTGTTTTCTCCTAATCCTTATCTCACCCCCTGAGTTTTCTTTCCACCTCATTTGCTAAACTACAGCAGAGGAGAATGAGTGAATGATTTTCTTCGTGAGTCCACTGGCGTTTGGCCAGCATCAAGCCCACTGCACACATTACTGCAACACTTCAGACATGAAAATCCCACCAATGCTGTCCTGCAATCAGTTCTGCATGGTGCCCCAAATCGCTCTGAATAAGCACTGACATTTTAAACTCATGCCCTGCTCTCACTGTGATTCTATTTCTATCTCATTACATATCTCAAATACTTGTTTAAAAGTCTATCACAAGATGTTTAAAGAGGCCAAAAATTTTTTGAAAATGGACCAAGCATCAAATATGGTGTAAGTGGTGTTTTTTCAGGACACCATGATTTTATAAATATAATTATTTGCAAACTGCCACCATTGTAGCTGCAGCCAATTCATCTGAACTTGTGGAATATTTAAGACACAAAATCTGATTGCTGGATTGCTTGGCAGATCTTAGACTACAAAGGAGATGTCCTTGAGATAAAAAAATGCTTTTTTGTACTCTTTGGTTGTATCAAAATATCTATGCATTGTGGAATTGAATAGTTTGACAAATTAATTAATTAGAAGAGTACCATCAAGGTTTTTATCAATGATTTTTTTTTTTTGGTTTTTCACCACACAATACTCTTCATTACAATCAGCACAGAAAAATTCTTTACCTGCTCCCCATACAGGGTATTTCCTGCAGAGCTCTGGAACTGAAATCTTACACCTTCTGCCTAATGTGACTATTAAATTTCAGGGCTGAAGCATCATTTTTACTGAGTCCATTAACTGTACTCTAATTCTTTTATGCAAAATGGGTGGTACATCCTTCAGGCCAGGAGGGTACCTCCAGGCCAGAAATTCCTACGCAGGACTAAGGATTGGAAGATCCTGATAGGACACCAATAAACTCTGTGGAGCTGGAAATAGCAGGTTTGAAGCTCTATCTTCCCCTTTGGGATGCATATAATTTTAAAGGCATGTGCTTACTTTACAACCTAGAAAGGATTTAAAACTCCACATTCCTCATAGAGATACAAGTATCTTTATGAAGATTTGTATGCTCCTAATAGAGAGACATATATGTCAGGCATTCCTCTCTGAATTTCCTATACCCTTGTGTTCCCACGCTGGGGTATCTGCTGTAGGTGCCATAATGAGATTCTTAACAATTCTCAGGCATTCAATAAAGAATTCAGAAACCTCACTTAAGGATCTCAATACTGGTCTAAGAAGGAGGCATCTAAGGATGAAAAAATAACTACAACACACAGCCTATACCCATCTGTGATTTTTGTCCAGTCCCTCAGAAATAGAAAACCTGAATATTCTAAGGTGTTCAAATGACTACATCTTGACCTTTTTTTCCTTGAGCAAACAGTGAACTTGAGGTTGAAAAATGTCAAAGGATGGCCTAAAGAGCAGGAAATTGTGTGTGTGGCATGAACTGTAGCAATCAGTCTTTATGAGGAAAGTAGCATTTTTCCAGTAAGATTTACTCACAAAACAAAAACAGAAGCCTCAATTTAGAATTAAAAGCTTTGAATGAAAAAGCAGCAGGATAAGACAAAGAGAAGTTTTTTCACATGTAAAAGATCAAGCTGGAAAGACCCACCCTGATTCTAAAATTCAGAAAATGGAGAGCATGAAGGAGATTGGGGTTTCAGAGGAAAGAAATGTAAATGAAATATTGACTTCTCATGGTAGTAGAAAAAGACATTACACAGATAGTCTAGTTATCACATGTCTAGGACTTCTTCACTTGTGAATGCACTCTTTGGGAGCAGTAAGACAGCGGGAAACAAGGGAGATATTTATTTGAAGCTGTAAAAATTGGGAATAAGAAATACTGTAATCTTGAACATCCATCAGAGCATAATTGCTGTTTTCCATTTAGTGGCAAAGTATGACTTTCCAAGGACTGCTGGAAGTATCAACATTTCACAAGGACAGCTCTGATGATGAGCGATGGTCCTGGTGTCCTAGTCAGAAGCTTTAATATCCTTTTTTCTCGCCTTGCCTTCATCCCTTGCAATGCCATGCTGCCTGTTATAAAAGCTTGGTGTAATCCCCAGGGTTTATAGAGAAAGTGCATTAGGTGTAAGGAGGGCATTGGCTTTGGCAGTTTGTGTGAACTGATGAAAAGCAGCAGCTAACTCCCACAATAGAGCAAAGGAAATGTTCTCCCCTTTTAAATCACTAATCAGACAGTACCAGAGCAACTAATCTGAGATAGAAGTTCACCATGTTTGTATACATTCATATACCTATCACAGACTTCCACTAGAAAATAAATATCTTCATTTTTTTTCTGGGTTTGCATTAATTCTGTAACTATTTCTACAAAGTCAATTATAGTTTAAAGACTTGAGTCTAATAAAAAGAAAATTGAATCTTCTATGATGAAATTGTACAAAAAGTGAGAGGTAGTTCTTCACACAGCGGAAGAATCTCAGCCTAGATTAGCAATACCATTTTTTCACAATGTGCAAGGAGAGTAAATGGCATGCAATTGAAGCATGGTGCAAGCAAGCACAATGACTTAGCTGTAGGAAAAAAAAAAAAAAAACACCACACAAAAAACCTAGTTTCAGAGAGTAAAATAAAAACTGCAAGTAGTTAAACATTCACTTGAAAAATTTTCATCCTTCTAATAACACAGCTTCTTCTTACAGCACTACTGTGAGTTCCCCTTCTGCTCTCTTGAAAATAAGGTATGATGTATCTAAAAGCTAATAAGATCTACAATGGAGTTTTTTGCTAGATTCATTACAGTTTGCTGTCAAGTGGTCAAATCCACATAATTATTTTCTACCAATATCTTTGTACGCATTCCCTCTGACTGCATACCACAGCTAGTGAATGTATGGCATATTTAAAGGTACTCAGTAAGTCATTAAATGATTCCTATAAATAAAACTCCTTTGAAGCAAAGTGAAATACAATAAAATCAACTCTATTTTTTTAAAAATCCTTCTGTTTAAGAGGAGTTTGACCCAACAAAAATAAACCTATTCTGATGGTGTTCCTTAACTACTACTGACAATGTTGTTATTTAGTTGAAAAACAAGATCTTCACTGAACTATGAAAATAATCTGAAAACCCATAACTCAATTTTAAAAAATTATTCCTTCACTATCCCCATTTGTATCAGGCAAATTTTTGAATGTGATCCTCATGCCAAGAACATATGTCTCCCTTTTTTTCCCTCAGAATCCTTAAGTCACAATATTTCAGAGGCTCTTTACAAGGATGCTGTACATGTACACACAGGATTCTTTTACTTTTTCATTTGAGAAATAACAGTGCCATGAGACTCATTATGGACAATGCAAACAAACAGTAGTGTGTACCCTAAAATCCTTATCTAACTTTACAGCAAGTCTCAAAAATGTGGACAGCTTCCACATGTATTTTTCTTCACCATTGGCTGCAGGTATGGAAACCCACTGGCTAAATAAATCCCAAGGAGAGACAAGAATCCTTAGTGTGTAAACTGTTGCCTGTTAATGGGCTTGAATGGTTCACAAAGCCTACAGAATTGTCTGCCTCTGACCTTAAGATAGTCCTAAATCAATTCAGTCTGACAGTATTCAGCTCTTGCTGAACAGTGACTCAGAGACTGATTCCAGCTCTCTGGAGATTAGCCAGACCAGCTTGTATTCAACAGTAGCTCTAGTGCTTTTCTTCTGCTGGGAATCTCAGCAGAAAACATTCCAGCACATTTAACACATGCACTCTGTGTGTGCATACACTTCCACAAGTGCACAGACCCTGCAAATGCTTTTAGATTTAAGAGTTCAATATTATATCAACAATGCATTATCAGTTATTCATTACAACTTTAACAAATGAGAATATATGCTTGAAAACAGAAAACAACTCCATTACCTTTTAAAGGCCCTAATTCCTTTCCTGCATGCCTCTTTTCACATGTTGTCCTTGTACACTGATGCACAGCCCCCCAGAGAGTTACAAGCAAGCACCCAGCGTGGTGAGAACGCTGAAGCACAGAGCAGAGTGAACCATTTTGTCACTCCCTACATGTTATGACCACTTTGTTCTTGCTTCCATCATACAACACACCTAAACCTCTGTAGTGCTAATCTGTCACAACAAGACTAGTAAAGGAATACAAGAAAGATTTTAGGGATGTTTCTAGTGTTTTTGTGTTGAATGCCCCCATTTCCATCGTAAGAACTATCCACGCTTCTTTGCAAAGCAGACCATTGCAAATGAGCTGTATCTTCATCTAGGTAATTGCTAAAAGACTTCCAGTAGATTCTCCTACTCTGATGTCATCTATTTCAGCACCACACAGCTACTTAACAAGGGTGCTCTTTTCTAACAACAAAGCAACAAAGCCACAAGACTTACTAAGAGAGGTTTTATTTACTGACCTGATGGCATTCTGCATTGCTACAGTTTTTTCATGGCTCATACTGATGAGTCAGCTAACTTGTCATTGCAATGACTGGAACTAGAGAACAAATGCAGTTTTGAGAAGTGTTGCATTGCCTCACTCCATATAAATTAGCTAAAACAAGAATTTAAAATACCCACAGCCATCTTCCCCTGTGTGGGCAGTCTGTGGGGCTAAACAGCCGTAGTGTAGGAGAGGAAGAAAAAGTGATTTCACAAAGCAAACATGAAATTGAGTGAAACAAAAGAATCCCAACACTAAAGTCAGACCATATAAAGAGAGACATTTGGTGTGGATGAGCTGCACAGAGAAACTGAGGAGCACATGCATATAAGAGAGTCCAAGGACACCCTTGAGTGATGGAAACAGTGAAGTTCACTCTAAAGACATAGTTACCATTTGATTTGTCCAAGTTGCAGAGATGTGTACACAGTACAAAGCTGCAGCAGCTGTGAATGCACTTAAATACAGTACTTAAAAGCACTGGGATGTACCATGTGGTACAGAAGTAGGCAACTGGTATTTACAGCAGAGAGTTGATCAAAAACAAGAAGGCTGGAGACAGAAATGAGTACTATTTACGAGAAGTGTATGATCACATTCACCTCAAGAACCAAATGGCTGGTGTCAGCCTGTGCCATTCATCTTGAGGTGGCTGTAATAAGTGATAATGATGAATGTAATCCACATGACCAACAGCTTTGGTGGCAAGGTAAATCATATTTAGCATTCTCCATTTTTTAAGTATGTGCCCTAAAGATTAATTTACAACCTTCCATAGCTCTTATCTTATAGGCCAATATTTTTCATCAACTAATTTTTAGCCTTTATATTTTCATATTATTCTTCTGGATACTTTTAAGCAGCATGGAGCCCCCTGAAGCTTTTTAGATGTTGTTAAGCATTTACTGTGCCATGAATTCATATATGCAGTAAATTAGACTTGGGCCTCAAACAATAAAATATTTCCCAAAACAGCAACTTAACTATCTGAAATAAAAGATGGAGCCATCTCCTAAAAGGGGAAAACAAGACAAAACAAGAGGACTTAATTAAAGATATCTTTCCATAATGTCTGAATCCACTTTTTAGCTGCCCCACTACCAGTTGTCACAAAATACCACACAGAACATAAACATCTTCCCATTACACTCATACAACCTCCAGCAAATCCCAGATCTACAGGTATCATCTTTGGACTTCAGAAAATTTAGAGAACTTTTATTTCTTGCTATCAGGTAGTTTTTAAAAACCATATATAGTGACAATAGAGCAATTACAATGTCCTGTGGCAAGGAAGTTTAACAGCCTAGATTTTCTTTGTGCATAGAAACAAATTTTGCTTACCCATTACTTGATGCAACTTTAGTTTAAGATTGGTATGGACAGTGAACAATTATTCATCTTTCTATATCTGGAACAACCTGATAAGCTTTTATTTACATTCTTCTCTCTGCACATCTTTTAATTTCTCTCATTACAGATTGAAAGTCCCACCTGGGTAATTCTTAGCTCACATGAAAATAGTTCCATCCCTTACATCATACATGTTGACCATGATGCTTCTTTTTTTCTGCAGTTTCCCTAATTTCTATCTCATCCTGTTTAAACTGAAAAAAATTGGTACTGCACCCACTGCTAATGATGCAGGTATAAGTGGGATTTGTACAGCAGCATTATAATTTCACAGTTTGCTTTCTTATCTTTCCCTAGTTAATCCTAATATGCTACTCTTGTGGACCATTTACTGAGAATTGGACTACCTTTTTCATTTAAACTTCTATAAATCCAGTGTCTTCATTCTAAGTATTAAGATATATTGTAATCAATATAATCCATGTTCTTCCTTAAGAAATATTCTTAAAGAATGATCAAGCTATTATCTTCTGTATCTAACTGTGCTGGTTTGAAAGCAAAACCAGTGAGAGACTCCAAGTCAGAAGTACAATTCAATAAGAGCAAAAGAAAAGCAGTAAAATAAAGTAAAATAAAATAAATTCAATAGTATAAAATACCACTGACAGAGTCAGAATACAACCTGACACCCTGTTAGTTAGGGTGTTAGTAGCAGTCCAGATGAAATGGTCTTGTCGAAGCAGTGGTCTTGTAGAAAGGTCTGGTAGCTCTTGTCCTCCGTGAATCCAGTGGGGGAAAAAGCTGACTCTGCTGTCTCAAACCCAGGATTGTATGCAGGTGGGAATGCTTGGCTCCTCCCCCTGGGTGGAGCATCTCACAATGGGCTGATATCATTCTATGAGTCATGTAATGGGTTCTTGATGGCCCATTGAACAGAGACAGCTCCTGGAGGGAGTTATCTATGAGTCATAGGGCAAGGCATTGATGGGCCATTAGCAGAAGATAAGGGAAACACTGCCCCGCCTGGTTCCAACACCTCATGAAGATGGTGATGGAATACATACTTTGGGCACATCTTACATTTTTAACCTGACACTAAAAAAAAAAAAAAAAAATTAAATTACTGCTTTCCTGGCTAAGACATATGTTTTAACTTGATATTTAATTTGAATACAGTAACCCTTTTGGGTTTGTTTTTTTTATAATTTGGCTTTATTTACATAGACATTCCTATATATAATACAGACAACTGAATCTACTGAACATGTCTACTTGGAATTTGCAAGACTTTTTCTTTAAATAAACTTCTCTGTGGTTTATTCCTAAATAAAATGTTCGCCTTAAAAAATGCACAAGGAGGATATCTTGCCATATTTCTCCCTCTTGTGCATTTTTCCTACATTTATTACTGTTATCGTGGACTGTAATTTCTACATCAATATTTAAATGGAGACCCCTATGAGAAGGATGCTACCTTTATTCTCTTGCTTATTTTCCATAAGTTCTGGAATTTTATTCAAAATTTGGTAAAACATCTTTCTTAATCCTTTTTCCTTCTTCAACACCCAGAGTTTCACCTATCTATTCTTACCATTTTGACAAAAATAACATGCCTAATTTCCCTGGAAAAAGCATTTTCACCAAATTCTGCCACTTGAATGTCACAGAATCACGGAGTATACATTTCAGTTAGGCCACTACAATTTTAAGGAACAGCAGCTCTATTGATCACATTACACCTAGACATCATCTGAGAGCTTAAGGTGTTTTGTCACCAGGTCTTTGGACACTGGTTCCCACTGAAGGCATAGATCACAATTTGGACCAAGCATCTCTGAGTCCACATTGCATTCAGGAAGGCTACACAGCAGGAACGGTGAGAAAGGGAATGTTTGCAAGACTGGGAGCTCATCTTGTTGCTGCCAGTACACACATCATATACAGAGGAGTTACAGCAGGACATTACTGGTGATTAAACGAATTCTTAAAGCAATGACTATACATCAGTGTCATAGCAAAACCCAGTTGTATAGCTATGCAATAAGACAAAATAACACAGTTCCTTAATCTTATGTCCAATAACAGTATGATTCAGTGTAAGATAATGTATCAAATAGTGTGTCCTACTCTTTTTGGACATTAATCTTGACAGAAAAATCTTTAGCTTTGTATGGATTAGTCAATGCAAATTCATTAACTACTTGTCAGGCTTCTAATACAATCTGCCCTGACCCCAAAGACTTGACAGTGTAGTGTTAATCAAATCTACAGAAGTTCCCATACAGACAAAACAATCTGCTTCGGGTTAGATACTAAGAAAAGAGAAAAAAAATGGTTGGAATAAAGTATATGAGCAAAAGATTTAAAATATAACTCCACTTTATATTTTTTCAAATCCTTTAATATTAATAACATTATTCACAATTTTCTGTATAAAGTAAGTTTTAGTTCAGTTATTTTTAAGTTGCATCTAGAAAACAGCCACTTCTTAAGGTAGCAAATCTACCTTACAAAAAAATGAAATGAAAACTTACTTTAGTTTCAATTAATATAGTTTTAAAATTATTTAATGGAAATTTATATAATTTCACCCTACACATCTATTTGCTGTGTAATGCTTTGATCTTATTAGAAAGAATAATGGTCACTGAACCCAAAGATACATTAAGGAAGGGGTAGAAAGGGTGCACAATATCTATCTGCCTTGAACTCATAAGCCCAAAAGATGAGATACTCACTTGCAACTGGATTAATGAACAGCACTTCTTAGCTCAATTTTGTCTCTCGGATTTGCAGTCCAAAATCGAACATATTAGCCCTTTTACATCTGTATGCTTGCAAACCATTGTGCTGGCAGTCTAACAAATACTCACAGCCATAATTTAGTTTTAATTTGTACCTTAAAAAAAAAATCTCTCATGATATTGTAGCTCCAGAAACTATTTGATTAGGGTGATATGATATTTCTTCTTCCAACTATTAAAGGAAGCAATAAATACTGAGATAAACAAAATATTGGTTCCTAAGCTATGTATAAAGCCTTCTAGATAAGGATAAAATGAAGACCTGAATATAATAATAGATATTTTTACTGCTGACGGTTAAAATTCCATACTTAAGATTTAATAATCTTGTGCAATATCACACCAGACACACCTGATAGCAAAACCAAGCATCATTTTAAAAGGTATGAATAATACAAATCAAGTAGACCAATTTCCTCATTTTACCTCTAATCCTTGCCTGTGACAATACTGAAATTCCTCTTTGTCCATCTCTTGGATCTGGGAAAGCAAGACCAACTATTAAGGCTATATTTTGCAATACAGGTTGAGAAAACTGGTTTACACTTGAGATCATCAAAGCTGTGATGAGATTTGTTTGCTTAAAAATGCTATAATGTTGTACAAAGGATGACATCTCAGGATGGCATGGGGAGATTCATTACCAGAGAAAAAGTATTGAAATAGTGGCAGGTACACTAGAGTTACAAAGGAGCAGTAGGTACAGCAAGTTGGTCTGAAATACCAGTTAAACTAAGCTAGTAAGAAGAAATTCTTGTCCATAGCTTCTGTTCCTCTTGAACCAAACTTCATACAATTACCTTTTATGACGTGCAGATCCAGCAGTCTTGTTATCCAAGTTCTAAGCTTTTTTCATAGACACAGAAAACTTGACAATATAAAAAAAAGGTGTCGCAAAAATCAGAAACAAATGTTTGTTTAAGATAATCTGGTTTCACTAGAAAATCAAAACACCATTTTAAAACAATTGCATGATATAACAAATAAGGATCTGCTTGCAGGTGACTTGCAAATAGCAGAAGAATGATTGCAAACAAAGTATTGGTTTGCTACCTATTTTAGTTATAACTATCTGGTTATAGTTTGCCCTTTGATGCATTTGGCTTCTACGGAATTCACCTTTCTCTTTGGATTTTCATCTGTTTATTCACTTCACTGTTTTTGTTTCCTTTGCAAAAATCTTTAACTTCCTCTTTTTGCACATAGGGTTGTTTATGGATTTATCTTCATAACCAAAGGCTGCATTTTTAAGTCATTTCGTTAGTTTCTGACTTATTTAGGAGGGTTACCCCCTCCTCCCCCTTTTATGCTAGCTTCTTAATAGTTTTTTTAATATTTTGCTAGTTGTATTGGCTATCATAAGACAGTTTCCTCTGACTGTAATTCATGCAGAGATTTGCCTAGAAGGGATTAAATGTATAAATCTCAACCTTGTTATCACCTCATTTCATGGTTTGTTTTACCTTCAAAAAGAAATGTCTTTAAGCCCATGAAAGTAATTTCTTGCATAGTCATTAGATCTGCACTTAATCACATGCACGGTTTTGAAGGTTCTCTACTAGATTTTCTTTACTGCTGAGAGATATCTCTGACACTGAAGCCATAGCTAACATGTAGGCATCTGGGGATTTCTCTCCTGAGCATTTCAAAGATCTGTGTAGCACACACCCAGGTGATGGGGATGGCACTGCTGCTGGATGTTGAAGGTATATACCACGCTTCACGTTTAGATTAGCCAGATGATAAGAAAAGAAAGACCAGTGCCAGATAAGACTATCAAAATGCTATATATAACATTTAGCATCTTAACACACTGCAACATGGTGCTTTAGAAGTAATAAAAGTCACACAAGTTTTTTTCTGAAGTATTTAGGTTATCCAGGACTACTTTGTGCTCAGTCACTTAGGCTCTTTTGAAATACTTCCCCGGAATAATTTAGGAAAAGGCTTTAATTGCCAAAAGCAAATAAATTAAAGCATAATCATCTTTTTTTAAATAAACTGAAGCAAGCAGACGCCATTGTCCCAGCTATTTACCCAAACAGCTTAATTAATTTCTGAGTTGAGAACTGCTAATGATTCCCCTTGTCTTTTACCCAGACACCCACTCTGAACTCTCAAAGAAAATATCAGGGCATGGAAATTGCTGCCTCCTGTCACCCCTTTGCTACACAAATTGCTGCCACACCCTCATTCTCAATCAAAGACCAGGGGTTCAGTCTTGCATATTGAGAAAAGGTTCTTTGTCCCTATGCACAGAAGACCAGCAAACTGACACTAATAAAATAGCTTTTCCAACTTGGAATGCCCTTAACTTTTAACTCTCTAGAAAATGATTTTACGTGCCTGGTGTTTGCTTTTTTATTAACTTGGACATATTATATCTGACACCTACCTTTTCATTTCTTTTTCCTGCTGTGATATCACTGACTGAAATGAGGTATTCCTTACTAGAGTATGCATGATGAAAGAGGATGAAGTCATATTGATGTAGATACTAACATAAACCAGAACCAAGGAATTTCTGCTTTGCAAACCCAATCACTGAAAGGTCTAAAAACTTATTATATTTAAATTCATTACAAGGATGAAACTTTAAGAAGACATTTTTCTCTCAATATCCATCATGAAAGAAACATCACGCTCCTACACTACTTCCTCAAAGAAACAAAAAAGTTGTGGTCAAAAATAATTTTTAAAAAATTTTACAGTAATTTGTTTTGATATCAAAATAGGTATAAACACCATAGAGACACTTCTGGGTTTAGTTTTCTGGAGAAAAAACAAAATGCATCTCTGTCTCTCTCTAATGTCTATAGACACACTTTTATTTTTATATTTTTAATATTTATTTAAACATATGTAAAATAGATTAAATTGCTAGCAAGCAATAGGCATCCTTACATTTTCTAATAAAATTCATTAGAGACAATATTAATATACACAAATAAAATAAACAAATTTAAAATAACAACATTTCAAACAATAGAATTTAACATATAAAATGCTTCCATTTATTTTCTGCTGCATTCTGTGTTTTCATATCAGCCACCAGTGCTGAAAGCAATTACCTTAAGTCTTTTTCTTCTTATTTTAGGGAATCATCTTTACTCCATTGGAAACCTACTATTTTGGTTAAAACCAAAACCAAACAAATTGTAACTTCAATATAAATACCAGTGTTTTAGAACCACAATGACTCTGCAATGTCACTGTTAAAAAGTCATCTATTCCCATAGAGAAAATACAATTGCAACATCCTTTTCTACAAGAAATTTGAAGATAATGTGGGGAAAGTGGTTGTGGAGTCGAAAATTATTAAAGAAAAACAGAACCATTTAAAAACAGCAAAGCATTTCATATTGCATCAATTGAACTGATTGCTTCAGAGGAGCAGGTACCTCACAGGGGTCTAGCATTTACCTTCTCCCTATGGGCACTTGTACTACTTTCTGGTATGGCCTATATCTGCTGCAATGTAAAAGCTGCATTTTAATAGCTGCTCTCAGAACAGATCCTGTTCCTGGAGAAAAGTCTTAATAGAGAAACTGCATGCAATTCTAGTTATATCTCTTTATGCAAGAACCATAGTGTGCAGATGAAGAAATTTTCAACAAAGCAGGATGGATCTCCAGCCATGCAATCATGAAATTTGCTAAATTAGGAGAAAAAATGATGTAATTACATGAGATACCCTTCTCCTATGTTGAAAAAACAATCTTGACAGAAGAGTTGTCCTTAAACTCTTTTGCCCTGGAGATTTCACAATGTTCCTCTTATTCATCTGTCTCGCCACAATTCAGTCATCTCTGACTGAAAAAAACCCCTCCTTTTGTACATATTAGCATCCTTGAAAGAGGTATATGTACCAAAGAAAAGTGATCCACTGAAAATACCAATTCAGAATTCTTCTGAGTGCCCTGTAAGAGCAAGGCTTGAGCCTAAAGGTTTAGGTTAGTTATATATCTTACTCTTCCTATTTTTAACAGTTTATTTGCTTGATTATAAGGTTATCACTACTGAGGAAAATAGTTATTAATGCAGTCATCCTCTCAAATGCTGTTTCTTCCAAATTGACAGCAAGAAAAAGCACATCATTTAATATTTTCTTTAAATTTAATAGCACTTACTCAGACTGCAATTGATTTTTCATAGTGAAAATTTTAAATCATTTCCCAAATGTTCTAGATCAATCAAAAATTAGTTTAGGGAAGTCTCAGAGAAGGGTCTGCAGTCAGTGTGGGAATTGGGTGACATTAACAATGCTCAGAAGATGTAAAGGCGAATGGAAACAGAAACCAGCAATATACACTGGTTCAGCCTGGAACTACTACTGCTTTCTAAACCCAGAATGAACAGGTTGTGCTTTGGGACTCTTCTTCCCTTCTCGTGACGGCATCATTCCACATCACTTGGATAGTTGATAAGTTGTTTCCTTGAGTTTTCAACTGGATTTTGTTTACCATACATCATTATATTTATTGTCTCAGGCATTGGAAGTTTGAGTGTGTCTCTGTTGCTGTACCACATACGTGTGAACAAAACTCTCTGTGATGGATCATGCTCGATGCCTGTGCTTGGTTGCTCAAGCAGTGTCTGGTTTTGAATTGGCAATCTTATCATGAAGAAACATGTCTTCTTCAGTTCAGAGCCAAGCACCTTATCTCACCTCTGAGACTGCATATCAACCTGAAGGTCTGAAATGAAATTACTTCAGCACGATCAGATCAATTTGCTGTGAGAAGCCCACATCACAATACGAGCCCACATAACTCAGCTGGCTTTGGCAGCTTGCTCAGGGGAGAGTTGGGCCTACATGTGCACGAGCTCTGAATTATTTCTCCTCTCTGGAGATGGAGAGTCAGAAAAGTTCCCTTCAGGTCAGGGTTGAGGACTCATGAGGAAGTCAGCAGTGAGGCAGCTAAATTTCAGTTCAGTATGCTGGGCACTCAACATTTTTCAAGGCTAAGACAGTGAAGGTCAAGAGGCTAATCTTCTGAAAAGCAGATGATCACAGAAATTAATGTGACACATCCAAATGTGCCTTCCTAATTATCCTACCTAGTAAGTGTTTTCTCCTAAAGTAGAGTCCTTTCCTTTCTTGGAAAATAGTAGCATTTATTCTCTGATTATCCTGTGTTGAAGACTCCAGAGTTTTATCTTGTTTTTCCTTTTTAGACATAAATATATTGCCCTTCATAGACTTATTTCATGTTAAAAACATGCTTGACTATTTTTGACATTTAGCATGCATGGAGCAACACAATATATTGTTTCCCTTTATTACTGACAATCAAGTTTTACTTTCCTTTCTGTAGCAATAAAAAGTAGCTTTAGCAGTACATCTGTCAAAATATTTACCTCCTAGGCCGCCAAATTTAATGTCAGTATCTGCTTAGTATTTTAATTTCTGTTATCAATGCCAGAAGAAAGCAGATGATGCATGTATTATGCAGCTCTCAAGTTACAATAAAATAATAGTTTTGATTTGGGGTCAATCCCTAAATGTGTGCAAATACTAAATCAGTTCAACAGTCATTTTAATGCTTAAAAGACTGATGTATCTGAATCCAAGTTTCTATAAGATAAGCATTGGTGTTAGTGCAGCACTTTTCAATGATTCTTTTTAGTTTGGATCTGTTTGTAAGGTATTGATGATCATCAGGTGGATTGGGTTTGTTTGGTTTTAAACCCCAGGTTCATGAGTTGCTCTCAGACCATAAATATGTACCTAAAAGGGCCCTTAAAATTGTGAGCAATTATCACTGAATTAGTCAAGCTCTGCAGAGAGGGGGACTGGACAGTTTCGGAGAGCTATACTTTTTTTTGGTCTCCTTTCTGTTTTTTTATCTAAGTCTTAACAGGCTGGTGAAGGGGAACTTTTATAGTAAGTTAACTAAACCCCATATTTTAGCACCATCACCTCTATCTGCTGCTGGGAAAAATAGGATAACTACACTTTGAACTGGGGCATACTTGGTATTTTTCTGCAGCTTTACATTGAATTAAGAGATAGAATATTTCTATGTGGGATGGGGATGAAGGATAAAAAAAAGAAATCACAACTTTTTCAAATGCCAGAAATATTACATGAAGGAAGCACTACGAATGAGAGATGGTTAAAATTATTTTGTTAAGCCCCCCTTCCCCTTTTACCCCTGCTCTTGTTATCAGCTTGGAGGAGGGACTATCTATTCTCCTTTCACTTACCCACATTCTCTCTGACACCTTTCACTTACCCACATACCTTGTGTTCCCCATGGAGTTTTTCATCTTGTTGTAAAAATGACACTTTCAGGGATATGACTATAGAGGCTGAAATGTTGATTACCTAGCATTAATCATTTCTGGAAATACCAGTCTCTAAAGGTGTTAGTCCTCTGGGGTGCATATAATATGCATGGAGAGGAACAGACTGATGGTGTGTGTGGGAGTGTGTGGGACAGTACATATTTACTCTTGGCCATTTTGGCATGATTTATCCTTTTGTGGTCACATTTTAAAAATATTGTTGACTTGCCATCCTAGTTAATTAATTGAAGAAGTCGTCCTCTCTTGGTGCTGCTCTCCACTGGTTTCATTAATATGTAATGAAATTTCCCTTTGTGCCTCTATTGTCAGTGTTCGAGAGCATATCCGCAGGAAAGGCTTTATACCATCAGTCTGGAATCCCACTTCCCTCTCAGCTGCTTTTCTCCATATTGATGGCATACAGGATAAACAGAACAAGTTAATTTGTAATCTTAGATAGAAAATGATAGCTGCACTGTTTCTGTCATTGAGCACTCTGCCAGTTTAAACAGCTGATTAGTCAGCTTCTGTGGAATCGATCTGAATCAGTTCCACCTGCGTGCACCCACCAGGAGCCACTTTATTGTAAATCAATCATTCTGAAAACATCTCACAAAGGGGCCAGTCCTCACTAACAAGCCATCAATTTAAACTGTCTGTCTGGAGAACTCCAGAAATTAAAAGTGCAACATTTATTCTAAAATTATGGAGAAGTTGTTTGGGTTTTATGTTGGGGTTTGTTTTCTCTTTGAAATGACAGCCTGTAATATTTGGTGCTGGTGGTGGTTTTCTTACTTTTTCTACCTTTATTTTACTCCTATGCGTTGGGTCACTTTTCAGACATCCCAAAAGTGCAGGTACTTTCTCATCAGAAAAAAAAAATAGGTTTGGAATTTTAACAACAATGGATGGAATGGATGGCCTTTATTACTAGAAGGCAACATTAACAGTAACTCAGAGACTTTATATCCTGCCCTTGTGCCCCTTGGGTGTTAAGATCGATCCCCAGAGTCAGAGAAGTTCTCCTTATTCTTTGACATGATGAATTGCTAAATTTTGCCTGTGCAGAGAGTGGGTCTTCCAGCTGGCAGTGGTTGGAGAATCTGCCCCGTGGGAAAGATACAGATATATGACTTGGTCTCCAAACCCTTCCTTTAAGACACTTCATACTACCCTAAATAAAAAAGAGTGGAGAAGGTATATGCTACCTTCTTTTTTTTTTTTTTTTATTGGCCTGTCTAGGCATTTCACTTATGTCAACAAAAAAGCTGTGAGACTCATGTTTTCCGGTTGTTTAGAATCTCCAGAGTCTTATTCAGCTTGAGAAAAAAATATGGCAGCACCTCGTTTGCAAGGTTTAGAGCAAAATACTGCGTATGATGTTACGCCATCTAATTACACGCTGCCACCTGATTGCATTGTCAACACTGTCTCTGATTGCAAGGTAATTGCTTAGTTACTAGTTTGGATGCAAAGCCTTTCAGAGACTTGTGTATTAAACAAGTGTCCCACTCTTGGAAATGCAGTCAAAATAGAAGTTCAGGGAGGGCTCATGTGATTGTACAGAAACTAATTTTTCACTTGGGTTACACTGAGCCTGATCTATCTCTGCTTAACCCCAGCTGAAATCCTCTCATCTATCATCCCAGTTGTTGTAGGATACTCTGGGGAGATGTCTCTTATCAAATAGTGTAGGGTATTCACAGCAAGTTCAGAGCTTCAGCTTCTCTCCTTTTGCAGGGAAAAATGTGAAAGACTAAAATGTTAATGGTTAAGGACTCAATAGGCCACTTGAAAAGCAGCAGGTGCTTTTCTGACGTGCACGGCAACAGCCCAGGTGCAGAGAGGTGAACATCAGGGGATGACCACCACAATCCAACCTCTGTTTAGCAAAAAGCCGAGTTTTGAGATGGGTAATGGAAGAGGACATTAAGAAGCAGATCCTTCAAGGAGTTTTTATCAAGCCAGTGTCCTCCCTTACACAGCTGGCTCAGTTGTAAATGCATACCTCTTTTAAATGACTCTTCTGCTCCTTATCTGACTTCTGATGCCATTCCTGTAGAGCCGCTTGCTGCGTCTCTAAAGGTGCCCACATTAAACTGATACCAAATACTAAATGCTGCAGCTGAAAATATAATAAAAATTGCAAGTTCTATGTGGTAGAAAAAAAAATTTTAATAGACAGAGATCAAATCATTAGGTTACTGAGAGAGGTTGTTATCTGTAAGAACCTAGCTGCTTCTGAAAATCTGAATTGTAAGATCTTTCTAGGGACTCTATCTGACCCTCATGGCTGCCTTGCTGGCTGTGTTCCAGTGCCTTTCAGGATGGAATGGGACAACTCAACCCAGAGTAATATGCGGAGCTGTCTGTCTCCCTCATCAAATTGTTGATGCATTGTGGACTTTTTTCATACTTTTGATCAGGAAACATGTAAGGAAGTGACTAGCAAAGTCATGTGTGTGATAGGGCAGTGTGGTTTTATTGAGCATAACAAGCTGTATTTTTGCTGGAACCCTGATATCCCACTGTGGGCTGTGCATGCTGGCAGCCTGCAAGACTCTGCAGTTCTCTCCTGAGATGTTAGAATTCCCTAGCGTGAGAAGTTGACTTCCCTCATATAAAAGAAAGCTCTGGTCACATCCACCATTTCAGAAGCTTCCAGAGTATGGAAGAGCTACATTAACCAAGACAAGAAACAACCCTCAGAAGTGCCAGGAGTTGAATTACAGGTACAGCAAAATTATTAGCATGATGACAGCTTGTGCACAAGGGATCAAAGGGCATGAAAAATGGAAACAGCTCCATCTGTCCTTGCCAAAAGGAGCCAGGGTAGAAAATCACAAATTTCTTACTGTATTTAGTACACCAGGTGTATGTTCCGTTTGTTGGCTTGCTGAGATTTCCTTTTTCTTTAAAAGGACAGTTCAGTAAAACTGCCATAATTTTTATCCATGCTTAAACATGGATTATTTTTTCCTAGTCCATCCACTCCTACTTTCTATTGTAGCTCTCCTACACTCTAACTATATGCATAGCTTTGGAAGTGTCTCCATTACATTTGGGGCTTCATATTTATTAGTTTGTGGTATCAGCTGTGCTCAGTTGCAAGCAAAATAAACTATGTTTACTTTAAAAGCCAATTCTGCAATCTTGACTTGGGAACTGGGAAAAACATGGTTTTTTTGGAACTTTATTTTGACCCTGGAAGTAAAAGCTGAGGGCTGGCAGAAAATTCCATAGCTAAGATGAAGCAATTCTTTAGTACAAGGTCTAAAAGAGAATATATTTCAAAATAGTAACCGTTGTGTGTAAACTAAAAAGGATTGTGCTTCAATCACTATGGTATTTCAGACCCAGCTGAGCTACAATGATAAAAAGTGTTTAAATGTAATTATATCAGTCAGGAGAGCAGATCAAATTTTGGATACATGTGTGAGATGAGCAAATCCTGATCTGTTACTTTAGCTTAAGTCATTTATTACTCCATTGATTTAAACTGAATTTCTGTGCACTTAGAATGATAGAAAGAAGATAGAATGGGTAATAAGACAAAAATACTTTAAAATTTGTTTCATTTTTGAAAAAAAATCAATGATGTCCTTATATGATCTTCTGTTATATCCTTTGCTTATACTAGAAAGAAGAATATAATATTTATTTTAGATGGTGACTCTCATTGATTAGCATATTTGAAGAGAGTTTGTTTTTTCTCAGATCTCAGCCGGCAGTTTTTTGGATGAGATGGACTGCTTGCTGAATAAATAGTAAAGAAACAGAATTATCATGGGAATCTTTGTATTTCTATTGCTTACTGATATTATATCATTGTTGGCTAAATGCAGAGGTGTGTGTAAAAAGGAACAACGCTCTGCTCAGGCATCCAGTCCAACACAGAATTCTGCAAAAGGCCACTCCATTAATTACAAAATATATCGGTCTCACTAGCAAGAGTAACAAGACTGATCAATCCTCCTCAGCAACGAAAAATCAGACAGACTAAAACGTTAGTGTGACAACAATGTATAGTTTGGGACCTAAGAAGTGCAATGACAATAACAGTAAAAATCCCCGTTTATGGGGCACTTTATCAAACAAACCTCTCAGGGCACCACACAGTAAAAACATAAGAAAGTGAAATCAAACAGAGCTGTGGGCTTGATTGAAGGGAAATCATTGATCCTTTTTACTAAAAGCATAATGAAAAAAACCAAAACCTTCATCTCTTGAGGTCTAACATAAAAGTTCAAAACCTGTTTCAGATGTGCAATACTATCATGCTGAAGATCATTTCTTTTCTTGCTGATTCCAGATTTGTTCTGGCAGGGCACAGAATAGGGTGCCTAAAACTCTAGATTGAAACTCATTTAGAGTGTGCTTACTGCCTTCTAGTACAAAAGCTTATTCAAGGATTATAGAAAAATGAATTAAATTTATGGAAAAGTACAAGAGATTAGCTGATATTATCTGTGATCCTTCAGAAATCATCTCTCCCTTTTTGATATGCCAACATCTGTCTTTGTTTCAGATTTATGAGGTGGCTCTACTGTGTGACTGTACAAGTCACAAACCAGTTCTGGTCGTTTTCCTGCTTTCCCTATCCTGCATCCAGATGCATGATGCAATTATGTCTGTAAATCCTTTTTTCTACCCTCTCAAAGGGCCAGACTAGGCCCCCCTTCTTGGCAGACAGTCGAGGTGAAGATGGTTAAATATAGAAAATGCCATCTCTAATGACTCATTCCACTGCCCACCCTCATTTCTATGCTCAGTGTGATGTCTATGTCAACTATCAGCTCCAATGAATAATAAGCTCAATAAAGCCTTTCATCAATATACTTTTCCTGACATTCCCCACTCATTGATATTTCTCCCATGTTTGCTTGAACAATCTGTTACCTCCAGTCATCTTTACTTGTATGAACCCAGACACTGAATAGAGAAGTTGCCAGGCAAAAATAGACATCTGTAAAGTCTTCACCATTGAGGAGCTTCATCAAACTGATCAGCCCAAACTGCATTACCTTCACATTTTGTGTGAATTCTGTCTGAGCAGCACAGTTCAATGCTAGAAACTATTCAGTAGATTTAGCAAACAGACAACTATCCAGGCAAACAGTGCTTATGCCAGCTGACAGTCCAGAAAAAGAGGTTGGTGGTCTGCACAAGGACTGTGTTCTTTTGTGAAGCAAGATAAAGCAAACATACAAACAGAAAAGCCTAAAAATAAGTTTAATTTCTCCAAACTCGAAAATAAATTTCAATTCTGTGTATATTCGAAGCACTTGCAAAAGAACAAATCTCTATTACTAAAGGTAATGAATAAACATGTTTTCTTTTCCTCATCCAGAAAATTTAATCTCAAAGCTATATTTTTTTTTTTCTTGAAACATGTTGCAAAATACTAATGCTTGCGTCTTTGGACAAGATTGTAATAACCTTCTGTATAAAAAGTGGTTGAATTTTATCTAATTTGACATCAATGGAAAACCAGAAAGAAATATGTCCCTGAATGTATTTTGCAGGATTTGCAAACATTCACTGAATTATTAAACATTCATTAGCATTCATTAAATATTCTTGCTGCAATATTAGTCCTTATCAAGAGGTACTATGCTGACTGTGTGACTGCAATTTTATCTCTTGATAGTTTATAGATAATAATAGCTTTTTATTGCTTTTCTGATCCAAATATGTTAATATGAACAAACTCCTATTAATTTCAGTAACCTGTAAAGGATCTCTGATCCTGGGACCATTCTGTAGTTCTGCTTCATTGCAAAAGTTTTATAGAGGCTTGTTTAGACTAACTGGTTGGGAGTACTCAGTGCAATAGGTGTAATGAGGCAGGGTGCTCTCAGGTATTGCTGGGACAGAATGATCCTGTAGGAGCAGATGCAGGTGACCTGGATGTCTCCTCTAGTGCAGCAATGCCAGGTCCAGGATGCTGTTAAGCATCAGTCAGCTTTCATAACCATAAAGTATCCAGTATTGTAGATATGATAACTTTCTTCATTTTTCTAATGTGCACCAGAAAAAAAAAAGACTGTTTTCCTGCAGAAAATAATATACAATAAATTTCAGTTTGGCAAGGTTTGGCCTGAGGTAGAAACCCTGTCTAAACTTTCTGTCCTACTTTGCATTATTTTCTTATATGGCTGCAATTACTGTACCTTGTGGCTCCCATGTTATGACCTTGTAGGACCAAAAAGAAAAAAAGACAATTTATGCCCCATTGGGTTTGATGAAGTTATTACAACCTGCGGTGTTTCTTTTTGTAATTCATTCATATGCTGCCATGGAGATCTGACCTGACAGATTAGAGGAAACACCAAAAATTTTCTCTCTAGAAACAAGCACNAAAAAAAAAAAAAAGAGGTAAGAGCTTGAAATAGACCATGAATGCAATGCAACATCCTTTGTCCTTTTCATTAATGACAGCTTAAATATGAAAGACTCCAAGCACTTTCTACTCCAAAAGAAACTGTGACTTGTTACAGTTTCAGAAATCTACATTTTGATAATTCTCTGCCTTGAAAGATAGAGGTCCTTTAATGACTGATTTTAATTTAAAAAGCCCCTTCCACTTTTAAATTTCTTAATGTTCTTTTTAAACATACCCTTTTTTGCAGTATAAGGTCTTTTTAATGACAATGAAACGTATATACAATGTTTATGATTTGATTTAATGCCATTCTAAAATGAGAAAGTTATTAAAACATGAATCATGTTGCAGCTAATAAAAAATGAGAGGAATAACAGAAGAAAGGACCCAGTCTGAAAGCTGTGGCTCTTTAATGTAGAAATATTTATGGTGAGATGCTATTAAATGGATCAGAGAGACTGAGGTTTTAGTCCTTACCAAGGCCTACACAGCAGATATGAGATTCAACCTCAATGCACACAGTACATGTAACTCCACATTTGCATTTCAGTCTCACGTAAAAACTGTATCTCAAAGGGCTTTGAGGAACTGAATAAAACAAATTTACTATAACACGATGAATGAGCTGCAAACTAGGAAATTGCTGCTTGCAGGTACAGAACCTTTGAAGAGAGGCTATCTAAGCAGTGGGTGTTGTGATTCCTGGCCCACCTGAGAGAGCAGCCAAACCTAGTCTGGGGTTTGAAAGCCATGGGGACAGGCTCTGGGGCTTGTGGGTGAAGCAAGAAGGAGACGGGAATGGGAAGCTGAAGTAGCCAGGAGTCCTTTGAACTCTCTCATGATTTCTATATCTGTAGTTAATACAAGGAGGTGTCACCATATAGACAGTATGCACCAATAGAAAAGAACCAGTAACGGGAAAGGAGGGGTGTGCACCAAGAGGGAAAAGCCTTTTTTTATTTTTTCACCATAGGTCCATCAAAACCTGGCAGTCTGCAGTGATGGAAAAGATGCATAATATGATAAAGCTTGGTAACCAGCATGTGTGATTGAACAAACCAATGAAGAGATAATATTTGAAAGCTTTACAGCTTGGAAAGCTGTTAGCAAGCTGGTGTCCCCTTCATCATTTTTAATTTTACTTTTACTGCCCTTCATTTGCTTTGACGGGTTGATGTTGCCATGGTGCAGTTGAAATTCTCATAAAAGTGCTGTTACCCTTTCAAGATGGCTATTTTTTCCTAGGGTTTATACCACATTTTATAGTTATGTCAGAAGGTTTACTTGGTTTATGAATTCTCCAAGCCCTGAGACTGCTCTAAAAACTCTAGGTTGCAGTTCAAGCTTGCCTTTTAATTTCTGAGATTTAACAACCACTACATCAGTGTATTATTTCCCCACATAATTAGAAAACTCATTTTAAATGTATCCTTTCGTTAAAATGGGTAAAAAAAAATTCTGCTTGTCCCTCACCTTTTTGACCTGTAGTTTCTTTAACAACAACTACAACAAAAAGTATTTTTTTCTGACTAAAGCTATGTGGCTCTTTTTTATACTATCTCCCAGTTTTTAAATGATTTATCTGATGTAGAAAAGAAAATTCTAAAAGCTCTTTCTGCTCCTTGTAAAATACCATACCGAGTGTTCATAGAGATATTCTCACACTCGCAGTGAAAGTTAATTCATGTCAGATGTGAATTGGTCCCATGACGCTTCTGCAATCACAATTAATTTCCCCTTCCCTTGCTCTGTAGCATTCAAGTAAAAGATCTATAGAGAGAAACTCTTGTCAATGGTGTTGTGAGTTAAACTTTTTGCAAGATGGGGTTTAGAATGAATGGACACATATTGATAAACCTGAAAAACCTGTTAGTCATTAAGAACTGTCCTATATGACCCCTGCTCAGTGTGAACAACAGACCAACTTCACAGCTGGAGAGCAACTTCGGGGTGGGAGAGGATGGGAAGGGCCAGAAGGAACTTTTCTTGACTTCACATTAAAGTCCAGAAAAATTGTTCAAGGAAGATATGCCTGCTAAGGGTAGCTCATGAGGGTAATTCATTAATTACCATTTCTCTTGTTTTTTTAAGAAAAAGAGACTTTAACAGGTATTCTGTAGCTGCTTTTCACAGTAATACTGCTGCTAAGGGAAGGGAGGAAGGAGTTTCAGATGCCAATCTGCCCTGTTGAATTGGTATTTATTGCCTTCAGTTGAATTAGAAGCAAAAATCAGAAGCTCTGATTTTGCTGTGTCTTCCAACAAGCCCTCCCATAGGGCACTGGGAAAAGATGAAGTCATGTCAGTAAAGGCAGCACATAGTAATTAATACAGAAAAAAATCCAAGTTGCACCCAGACACAACTTTAAAAAACCAGAATATTTGACCTACTGCAAGCTAGTTTTGTCCAATCTCTGGCACTAACAGAAAATTAAATGAGAGAACAATGTTTAAATGTCAAATGAGAGTCAACAAGCAAACAGAAGAAAGCACAAAACTGCATCATCTTGCTACTACAAGTTGTATCAGATACACCAGTTCTTAGAAGTACTTTGCTGAAACAATGTGTTGAGGACTAAAAATTGGATATGATATTTTTGACTTTTTAGGCAAAATCTAAATAAAATCTCAGATATATACACCTCAGCAGACCTACACTGTACTTTGTGTAGTCCAACTTTAATGGGAAGAGCCGTTATTAAAGCATTTCACAGCTTTGCTTTTTTTTCCTTCTGCTTACTTATTTTACAGCATAGTATGCTGTACAGCACAGTCATATTTGTATATTGTATTTTTGCACAGCACAAGGACTATTTCCTCACACAGGACTGACTTATATCCTTTAAGCAATAGAAGAACTTGGAGGGTTTTTCTGGATTTATTATGCGCTGAAGTAGTTTGTCCAAAATTTGAATTATACATTTAAAACTCAGAATTTAAAAGGAAGCTTGTCTTTAAAAAACAGAACATTAGAAAATTGCATGTAGGTATGTCAATCATCCAAGTATAGATTTGATAAGGTCATTTGAATAAGAAACTTATATTTGCTCCTGCATACACTTGTAATTTAGTGAGGAGTGAAAAGGAAGTGGAAAACAAATGTTCTTGATTTAAAGGTATTATTACAGCATGAAGTGGCATTTTTTCTCCTAAGTTAATAGGTTTGTTCCTGTCACCCTTGCCAGAGTCCTGTTCAGCTCTATATTGTTATTTTATTTTAGCTGAATGACAGTTTAAATGTCATTGTAATCATGATGTGTCCTTAAAACTGTATCATTTTGTTTTGGTCTCTTGTTAAATACTTTCCCCCTTAATTGCCTTTTCATTCAACCAGAGGACTTATAATGGCAACCACAGCACAGCTGAAAAACAATTCATTGTATCAGTCACAGACTCACATAATGGAGCACCTTAATAAGAGCAAGTTCTGTACTTCTTGAAGGCACAAGATAAATTAGGTTCATAGTCCATTATTTGAACAAGGGTATCTGACTTATGGCAAATCTATCTGAAAGAGTATTGTAGAATTGTATTTTATCTTTAAGAAATGTGTTTTCTAAAAGTAAGATATTTGCTTCTGTTGCAGTAAAGGATTTAAACAGAAGAATTTCTCTCTAATGTTTGTTGAATCATACTAGAATGATGAGGTAGAACAGAGCCATACATCAAACAACCAGTGTGAAAAACTTAGCACTGTACTTTATTTCAGGAGGGAAGGCTGAGCACAGAATGCCGAATGGTTTTGCCAAGAGCACACTCTCTTCCCCTTATTTACCAAGCTATATATACAATGGAGAAGGTGACAGCGCTCTTAAAACTTTTTCTACTGCAGAAATTTACGGATGTGCACATTTCCTTTTTCTTTTGCAAAGAACATCACACTGGCAGAGCTGGAGTATGCATTTCTCTAACTCGGTGGAAGAACAGTAATATAAAGAGAAGCAAGACACCTTTTCAGTAGGTATTTCTGTAGATGCCCTATCAGTTTGTCCTCTTTGTCAGGCACAGGGCTGAGCACGGGTGTAAAGAGAACTCAGCCTTTCTTCCAAAGCCTGGGTTTTTTTGGCTTGGGCTTTTCCTTGCTCTGTGGTAACAACTAACCAGGAACACTGGTAGTATTTTCTGTGGTGACCATTTTCTAATGAGGAGTCTTCTAATTTAGGCATTGAAATGACACTAAGAATTAATTTTTTGTGTGCCTGTCAGGCATCATCAGACAACCCCTGATGTTTGTGTGACCTGAAAGAGATTCAGACTTACAGTTTAACATCTGAGAAATGCTATAATGAACTGAAACTTCCTTTACCAGATCCTCTGGTTTTGGCTTAAATAATGCTATCAGATTCAATCTTCTCATGCAAACACTCACTTCTAATTTTTACCACAAACAAGAAGTCATCCAATTCTTTCTTAGTATTTCTTGATCCATGGCTAAATACACAGAAGATTTGAGGAAATCAGTTACTCTTAATCAAAAAGCTTCTTAAGGCAGAAGTGGAAAGAAGATTTACTGTGATTTCTGATCCCATCTTACCAACACCTTCATTCAATGCCCGCAGTGTCCCTGGGTGGCATGATGAACCACCAAATAGATGAGGTGTCTGGTTAAAAAAGTGTTTATTTTAAGTATGTAGCTGACCATTATTGCAGTGTTATATACTACTGTAATTCTGTTTACAGTGTTACTTTCTGAATAATGTGCCAATGACCAGTGCTCAAAGCACTCAGTCTCCCTGGTCCTAGAGTGGAAGAAGGCATCCTGTGGACTGACTGCAAAGCCATTGAGCTAAAGTGGAGTTGGTTTGCCATGGTTGCAGTGGGTCTGCAGTAAATTGGGTTTCATGACTGCTAACAAGAGTTAAGTCTGGTCATGCAGTTTCTCCCTGTCATGGATACAGATTGCCTCCCCAACAGGTTGAGATAATGGACTGCTTGAGTCCTTCTGGTAAAGTAGCTTTGATTTAGAGTAGCTTTGATTTAGGGTATGTGGTGTTGCAGGCATTTGCAGTGATTATTGGAAATTCTGCAATAGAAATTAAGTCTGTCAAACCAGGAAGACCAAGAAAAGCCTGTCAGCTGCTTCCTCCAGCTGTTATGGGTCCATAGATGGTGGGTACCATTTTCCTCTTTTTCTCTTTCCTAAATACTGGGCCAGATGCTGTGCTGCTGTCACACCTGCTACATTGTCCTGTCTTTCCTTTGACGTGCAGACACAAATTCTGGCCTAAGAATCACTAAGTGAAATTAGGAGGATTGTGCATCCATGTGTAGTTATTGTTGTCACAAGACATCTGATATTTAAAACTTTCATTTATGGAGCCATTTCAGGAACAGACTTCCTGAGTTGTCAACCGTCTTAAATATGCCTCTTAATTATAACAGTTTCCAAAATGCAAGAAATATCTCCATAAAGATTACAGCCTAATGTCTAGCACTTCAAGATATTCCAGTAGGGGTATGACTTATTAGACTTTCATTGAAGTTGACTCATGATGATAGTCTTTCTATGAGGTTCAAATATTAACACACCTGCTTACAAATTTGACTCTTTACTGTTACCTTTCGAATAACCCCTTGCTCAAGAAAGGATTAAAGGGCCAATTGTTTCAACACAATTTCATATTGACAATTTAATGGATCTGTGATGTGATGGACATGATCTAACTTCTGCAACTGAATATTTTGTAATACTAAACACAAAAAAATATACAGTATTGTGATTGGAATAGAGTTAATACTGTTGCTGGGAAAAAATTATTCTCTGGAGAAAAAAGTAAATAGTGTTGGTTTTCCTTCAAAAACTTAAAAAAGCATTCTAGTTGCCATATTAATGATGTAGACCTTACCTTATGCTTTAATACCATCCTGTTGACCTCACTTTTTAATCAAAATTTTTTACTTTTCTGAATTCTGGGACAGTAATTTTATTCTCAGCTTTTCCTCTTCAGTCGCTACTGCATTTTGAAGTGTCCGTGCCTGGTTTTATATCCAAGGCTTCTGAAGATTGGAGTTTGGGGATCCTGGGAGTGTTTCTCGTGGAGATTTTTTTCTTGGAAGAAATTTATCATGAATAGCTGGGTGGATTCTGGTGCAGCTGAAGTGTCGGATACCAAGGCAAATGACATTCCTTAAAAATGATGGCCATGAAATGCAAGTACATTGCAAATCACTCAGCTGCAGAGTCTTGGAATAAAAGCACTACAGGGCTGATGTATGGACTGATGTTGCCATTTAATGTGGTTTCCCAGCAAACCTTTCATAAAATTCATGACTGTAGCTGACCTCTGTTACTGTGTTCCTCTTAGGGAAAAAAAAAAAGGGCTATAACCCAGCTCTCTACAGCAGTGCACTGAAAAGTGATGTGTGATGTGAAGCAAGGTGAGGGGAATCATGTTCACTTCACCACAGACACTAAAGGTGAGCCTGTAGTCAAGCAGTTGATTAAATGTCACAGCATATTCGACAGTCTTCCAGGCTGACAAGGTTTTATTCTGACCACCTTCAAACTAAGAGCCTCATTCCAATCACATTCTTCTACCAGCTTTACTGCATTGCCTGTGCTGCTTTAAATGTGTTGTCTCTGTAAAAGCAGAATCAGCCATCAGCTGTCAGCAGGTAACACAGAGCTTCTTTATGTTACAGTTACCACAAAATACCAGATAAGACACTGTTAATAATCTTTTGCTCCTGTATTAGGTATAGTTATTTAGTTTTTGCTTTATGCAGGGCTGTGAGTGCTGATTTTCCCTGAAATCAGCAATTCTGGCCTGTCCTAGAAAGTCTTGGCTTGTGTAAAAATTGTAGTACTATTCTTTGCTTCCACTATAGCTCACAGTCATGGGACAGCTGCTGATGTATGTTAAGTGGCCACGGCAACTGAAAGTATATGAATGCCCCAGCAAGTGGAATTTGAGGCAAAAGGTCTGGCTGATATGATCATGTCTAAGACACCTCCAGAGAGAGCAGAAAGCAGTACAGGTGGGGAAAAGTGTAATGAAAATATGAAAAGAGGTGAAGAGTGTCTAATCAGAAAGATGATGAGCAATCATTTGTTTTCTTCCTAGCTCTGTGTAAAATGGTGAATTAAAATCTACCTCTCATTACGACTTCTATGTCTTTCAACCTCCCACTCCTTCAAAGTGCCTCTTTAAATTGTGAGGCTGAGATGGTGTAGCCTTTCATATGTGAGATTGATACCATATTTTAGGAAATGGAAAATGAACTGTTACTGAAAGTGTGCACTTCTGTCACTATTACCAGCTAAAGCCAATTTAGCCTTTCCATTCCCTCAAGTAATATTAATAAGCAATGTGAGCACAGTGCTTTTAGCTGTGTAAATCTCTGCCTTTTTTTTGTGAAAACTATTTGTGAATACAAATTGAGAGCACTGTGTGTCTCCAGATCACCTGTGTGATCGTGATGCACCACACATCAGCAGAGCATGCCACACTCCAAGTGCTTTTCTAGGAGAGTGATGTGCTAGTCCTTAAAGGTCTGTGGTACACCTGAGGCCTTTTCTTTCTTGTTCCTACCTCCACTTGCCTCCTCCTGTGTACTTCTGTGTGTGTGTGGGTCCATATGTAAATGAGGGAGGTACAACTGGAAGAAGAGGCAGGAAAAACTTCCATGAAGATGAGTTAGTGATGCAGGGTTTACCTGTTGGACAAAGAGCCCAAAGTTTGCCTCAAATTAGCAAAACTGTCCTCCCAGCAGGGTTTTGATAGCATTTGTTGGCAGCTGCAAGTCAGAGCTTCCACAATTCCACCCAATTTCTAGCCTAAACAAGCTGTATGTATAGTAATACAGTGCAGTAGTGTAAAAAAATTTACAATATAATTAATTTTTTTTATTCTGGTTCTCTCTGGACTATACAGTCCCTGCCTGTTATTTTATTTACTCCATAGCTATTCTTGTTTTGCAGTTATTTCCTTTAGGTTGTAGCTCTAAGGTCAGTGTAAGGACAAGATGTTCGTTCCAGAGATGAGTTGTGAACGGTAACAAGTAGGCTGTGTAAATGCTTATTTCTTCTGTGTCATTCTGAAAACCTAGCTTGGGAAAAAAATTAGCCTCCTTCAACTCAGGATTTAGATCCTAAATTCAGATTTTGAGGTTGACATCACTCCTTTGATGCCTCAAAGTAAATTACAACACAGTAGTTACAAGGTGATCGAAAGCCATGCCTGTGGAAGTTGTAGTTCTCCAGGCTGAGATTGATTTTTGTAGCCACTAAAGTGTAGAGGACAGGATTAGTTGTTTTGTTTGGTTTGGTTTTTTCTTTTCTATTTCACTAGATTATTTTTTCAATAATTCCATGCTATTTTTTCCCTATTTTTAGAATACTGTTTTGATTCAAAAACACATCATACTTACGTCATACTGGAATCATCTGGGCATTGCTAGGACATTAATACAAGTGTAAGAGGAAAGGCTACCTTGCTAAATATTTGCTCCATGAGGACAGAGGATTTTAACATCCAGATAGAACAATTGATTAATAGAAATGGAAAAAGTAGTTGTAGTATCACACTCTGCTCCTCTCTCCCTTTTTTCTTCTGGACAATATAAATGTGCTGGTGGTACTAAATGCCTTCATTTGTAAGTGAGTACAATAAAGATTAGTCTTTAATTATTTCTGGCATATGTCCTTTAAATTCAGAGCCTGTAAATCGCAATGGGCAAAGGGTAATATGTCTTAACAGGTTACACCTCCCCAAGGATCTGTTGATTGACATCAAAATTGTTTCCCCTCCCTCTGTTCTGACTGACAGAATGACAGGTGTGAAGTGATGGCAGTGTGCTGTAATAATGTGTCAAAAGACCTTAAATCAAGACTAATGTGGCTCCAACGATAAGCTCCCAAACGTTTGTATGGCAGAAAATGGAACTGTAAGGCAGATTCATCTTGGGACTATTATATCTTTGCACTTTCTAAAAGTGCTTTTTAGTTAGGGTCCTTGGCTGATTACAGGGCAGAGGTTTTAGGAGTATTTCTTTTTACAAAGCCACCATGGGGAGAAAAACATTTCTAAGCTTACTACTATGACAAACTTACATCTAGTGGGGTTTTTTTCACAGTAATTTTAGTATATATGTAATCTAGAACCTGAAATAGATTTAAAAAAACTCTTGTTGTAGCAGCTGCTGGTGGTCACTCCTTTAGACAAAATGCAACATTTATTGCTTGAGGAAACAGTAGAAAGTCAGCGAGCACAAATAAAGGTGAATACACAGAGAGACTCTCTATTTAAGCCACCTCTGGATGTGCACTTTGTACGGAATTTTCTGACCAAGAGGGAAACTGACCTTACAGTTGAAAGGATGATAGGTAACTAAATCTTGATTTTATTATACAAGAATGGGTCTTTGCATGCATAAATATAAAAAACTGAACAAAATAAAACAGAAATTGAAGTCCAGTGAAATGGTCATACAAAAAACCCTGGAGACTCTGCCTAAGGAGTGCACTGGATAATCACTGCAGTTTTCAGTACATGGTATTTAGATGTCCACAGTCTCCTCATGCCTCTGTAAACTTCACCAGCCCATGGGGATTTTCTGTTTCATGGAAGCAGTCTCCTGGCCCATAAGCATGGTCTAGGAGCAAAATCTGATTCACAGCACTGATTTTCAAGTTAGGCTGTTCCAATATACCTACAATCAATAAATAACAAGGCCACCAGCACACAAAACAAAGCACACAGACATGCAGTCAGTAATTTACACTATAGATACTATTCAAATGGCAGTACACTGCTAATGGCTGCAGTAGAATGTGTCCTTTTCACCATCCAAACACTTTAAAACATGAGGCTTGAGAACATTTTCCTTTTCCATTTCTTTCCTTTTTTTTCTTTTTTCTTTTTTCTTTTTTCTTTTTTATTAAGTCCTCCTTACCATGTTTGTGGAATGGCAATAATAACTGAGAAAAATAAACCTGTTTAAAAAAATTGGCCTTGCTGTCTACCCAAAGAAGATTTTTTTCTTTTTTTTCCCCTTAGAGGTGAAGCTGAGAGCTGGTTATTTTGTTTGATTGTCTATTTTAATACATAAAGCACTGTGAAAACATACACTATAGTGAAGTCTAAACCCTTCATCCAAGCAGCCATTACAGGAAATGTTTCTGTTGGAAAAGATGGTAACATATGAAAATATTCCTAAATCTCATTTTTCCTCTGAAGCATTACTTAACCCTCAGGCAATAAATTCCACTGAACTCACTGAAGTGAGAAATGGACCCTTTTAATAAGGCTTTTAACTACACATCTTAATGAAACTTAAACAAATGGTGTCCCTGCCACTCTGTTGGCTGCATGTGTGTTTATGTATACTATGTAAGAAGAATAAATATTTTTCATATTTAGAGATTAACTGTTCTATGGTAATTTTCAAACAGCACTGGAAAATAAACAGACAATTCTTTCTTCTTAATAACTGCAGTTTGCCAGCTTTCTTCTTTACCTGAATAATGACCACCAGGAGGGGCTTCACAGCAGCTTGTTTTGTTCCTAGATCCAGAAAAATATGTGCATTTGCATACAAGGACAGTGTGGATTTTAAGGTACATTTTTCTTTATTTGACTCATTTGTTTCTTTCTTTTTTCAAAGACAGCTCACATCTCTGACCTGTGACACTGGCTAACACGTGCTGTGGGCTGTGCAAAGGGAAATTTCCTACATCCAGGCATTCGCTTTGCATAAGTTAAGGCTCTGCATGCTACTCTTGTCCCCAATCCTTTCTAATTTCAGTGAATTTCGTGCTTTCCAAAACAGGCTGTTTCAAATATGAATAAATCTGTATGTCAAACCCACCCTCTTCCCCACAAATACAAATCTGAATATGAATGTCAGGACCCGTGCACATGCCTAGTTTCTGTATGAGAGCATTCTGCCTATCTGGAGAAGTGATTTGACTTCTCTGTATTGCATTAGACCACTGTCATTAATGACAGAGGTGTCATTTTGATGTGATCTGTGAGGCAGTAGAAGCTTTGAAGTTGAAAGATAGAACAGACATGGATAAATTGTGCTCTGAGTATGCTGCTATTGCACCATTATTGCTGGCAATTATTTCACCAAGTGACACATCTGATAAAAAGTCATCTGCCTTGCTATGGAAAGAAACTGCAGTTCGCCAGAGCACGTGGTAGATCTTTCGATTTCAGAGCGTGACAAAAAGCTCATTAGCTTTGGCCTGATCATTCTGCACCAATCATCAGCTCTGTTGCATTGTTTCCCCCACCATCCTCATGTTTTCAGTTGGTTTCCTTTCCTGATCTAGCACTTGTGCTTTTCTGTTTTAATGTTTGGCCATTCGCTCTCTCTTCTCCACTCACTGTCTCCAGTCCATCCTTTCTTAATGATGTGACAGATATGCCTCCTGCTTCTCTTAGCCCTCTTCCTTAGCAATTTTGAATAATGTTTATTTCCTTATTGGGCTCATAAAAGAGGGGGTTCAGAACTTTTTTAATCTGCAGAGCGTGTGAAATCTAACTCCTCCAAATGATAGCAGATTCCGTGTAATTAAATTTCAGGTTACCTTTAAACATAGAATACAGATTTTCTCCTTCAGCTATGCACCGTGGGCTGAGTTCTTGAGTGGATTTGTATTGCAGAGCTAGTAGCAACCCTTCAAATAAACATTGTGAACAAAGAAAAGGTAAATGAAACCACATTTTTGAGTATGTAGGGTAACAGGGTTAGATAAAAGGCCATATTTTATCATCAGATTTTTTACCTAACTAGCAAAAACCCCCAAAAACTACAGTGTAGGTATATCAAGAAAACAATTACATTGCTAGAGGACTTCCTTTTCACATTAAAGGATTATGGGCAAATCACTCTAAAGTACAAATCTGAGGAATTGAGGCATGGAAAATTAGAGGTGTCACAGGTTTGGAAACTCTTCCTGTTTCTAAACTGAAGAATGTCTTTGTTAAAACACCAGCTCATGTTCTGTATTTCAGTTATCATATTTCCCTGGATAGGCAAGCTGCAAAAGAAGGTAGCCTTAAGCCATACACCTCACCAAAATGTTTTTTATCACAGTATATCAGAACTGCTCTTCCATAGAGGGGAATAGATTCATTCCACTTAAACTGAAGTGTCTAGGTTACCCAGTTACACGATTCTCCCTTCATAGACAATCAAGACTCAAAATCATTTTCAAAAGGTGTTTTATGTTAAATAGCTGCTGTTTGCTGGAAGGAACCTGGTCCATTGTGCTTATTAAGCATGCTGGAGATGTTATGAAATAAATATTCTCTGTGAGACCTGGACACAGCAACAGGACACTGTCCAACAACATGAGCTTTACCAGGGTTCTCTCCTGAGTCTGGGGGAGTTAAATCTTCAGTCTTACAGACAGTATTATTTTTACTCTAAATTAATGGCCTCAGTCTAATCCTTATAATTATGTCTTCACAGCATAGCCAAGAGACAGGTGATTTAACTGACTAGAGAGTCTCTGTCCCACTCAGAATAGGCCTCCAGGTCAGAGGTGTATTAATGAGAGAACAGCTGGAGGATGATGAGCTGATCCTGCAGCCTCCAAAAGCACTGAATTGACTACAAGGGACTCTCTAGAAGATAATTTCCAGCTAGTAACTATACAAATCATCCTGCAGATACAGCTGTTGTCACGACTGCAAGCATTCCTGTTGTTTGCTCTTGGAGGAGGCACGTGTGGTTGTACCAAAGCCCAGACCAAGTACAAATTCCCCAGAGGTCACTGTGTAGCACACCACGATATTTGAAAGGTACAGGAATCAAATTTACAACAGTTTCTTCCAGGACTCATATCCTGTGCCAGCAGAAGTGGAAAAGACACTATTTTGTTGAGAGCTTCTCTGATCAGTATTCTTGATGTGTATCCTAGGGGTAGGAAGTAGCAATAATAATAATATTAAAACTACCACACATTATGAAGTTACATGCTAAAGGGGATAAAGCTGAGCATGTTCTGTGGCCAGTACCAGATACTATTTGCACGGTGGGAGTGTCATACACTGACTCTTTTCATTCTGAAAGGAATTTCCAGGTATATCTTGGGTATTTTTAACAAAAGTGGATGAAAAACATAATTTATAACATAACTTAAAACATAATTTATAACAAGTTTAGAATTTCTTATTGCTTATAGAGACAGTTTTGACTTCCTAGTTGCAAACAAAGGGCATGAGGGTAATAAGAGACTTGAAGAAGGAATGTGAATTAGAAAGGGCAATAATCCTTTACTTGGAACTTCTCCTGCTGCTGGAAAGCTGTTAGTTTCTTTCTGGCCGGAGCAAAGTTTCCAGAGAGATTGCACACATCAAAGCAATGTTACAAAGACCAGACTGCTGATTTCCCTAAAAAACACCCTGCAGATATTTAAGCACACATTAACAAAATTATTTCTTAAAAGTCCAGAAACAACACATGGAATCAAATGGCTGCAGGGAGTTTCATCCCTTGGTGCCTTGATCTTCCCTGAAAATTTTCTGGACAGAGTCCAAGTATGAGAGAGACCTGCAAAACCTAGTAATGTATCCTTGCAGAAACTGATCCAACACTGCAGGGAAAGAGGAATTCTAAAACAACTGGTAAATATAAAAGGGACTCCTTTGTCATACTTGCCATCTGGGTTACGCAGCTACCCAAACTCCTACCCATGCCCCTATCCCCTCAGTAAACCTCTCCAGCTCAGTTGTCACATGTAATAGTCCACACACATAATCATCTCTTATTCTTCTCCTTCCAGGTTTCCATGTCAGTGCATGAGTTTTTAAATAATTTGATAATTTTCATAACCTGCTTGGATTTGATTCCCTAGCATGCTGTTTCTCAAGAAGCAATTCATCAGCATGGGTGACTGCATGTAGCCTAACCTGAAAACTTTCCAGGTTTCCTGATTTCCACTGTCCTGCACATGTTTATTATTACTTCATAGCATCTATATCCACATACAGAATGATAAAGGGCTGATTTTTTTCATCTTCTGACTAGAATATTGTTGAAGAAGCAATAAAGTTTGTGCATTATGAAAAGACAGAACAGAGATCTTTGAAACATTCTCTTCCTCAGTGGGAAAATAATATATATTTTCTTGGCTTCTGGTATCACCAGAGTTATCTTTGGAGTAAAGGAACCAGTACTGCTTCCATTAATTCCAAACATTAAACAGCTGTGATTCTGACTTTTAAAAAAAGCTTTGCATTCATGCTGTACACCTGGAGTGGAAGGCTACCTAATTCAGCCTGCACACATGAATTATGCATCCTATATGTAAAGTCTTTGATCCAGGATAAAACCAACATTTTTTTATCTGTTTTGCACTGTCATGCAATAAATGCTTTTCAATGTATGCATTTTATTGTATCTGATGTCTAACTAAAGAGTTTACTGGATAAAACTTGAATGAGTGAACTGAAAAAAAGAGCAGATATGTTTAAAAATTCTCAACAATCAGAGGATCCAAATTCAATAAAATATTTTAAAAGTTGTTACTGTGGTTTGATTTTCAAGTCTCTGGGGAGAGCCTCAGAAGCAAGGATGTTGGAAAGAGGAGTTTCTTCTTCCAAGCAGGAAAAGAAAGTGGAAATTGAATAAAGCTGTAAAAAAACTAAGAAGTGCTCTGGAGTGTTCATCTCTCTCCATCATGTCCATTGGGAATCTTTGAACTCACTCTCCCACCAACTGTAAGATGTTTTTGACAGAGAATGAAAGTGTCTGGTTACTGGACACTTGTGTCTCACTGGTGAAAAAAAAAAGGGAAAGTAAAACCTGGCAAACTAGACCCAGAGGTAGGTGAAAAATTTAGCATAATGAATGTTTTGAAAAAAGTATAATAATAAAACTTTGCTTTTAGACCTGAGTCCTGGGGAATGGGGAGTGCTTTTAGAAGAGGTCACTCAAGTACATACAGCCAGAAATCAAGCTTAGGGTCATGGATTGCCCTTACTTAGAAATAGGTCTGAATGTCCTCTGCCTTTGAAGTAAGAGAAAATTTACAGTCTTTTTTAAAATAGTATTTTTTCCCTAGAGGCTGCAGGTGGCAAAGTGTGGACTTGTAAGTGAGGTAGGACTAAAAAGAGACAGGTTTGTTTCTGTGAGTGTTTTTGGGGGCTTTTTGGGGGGCTTTCTGGGGGGGTTGGTGGTTTTAAGGGGGGAGTTTTGGTGGGGTTTTTTGAGGGTTTTTTTTGTTGTGTGGTTAGGCTTTTTTTGGTTGGTTTGTTTTGTAGTAGGTTTTTATAGGTTTTTTGTTGTTTGGTTTTGGGGTGTTTTTGCAGAGCTGAATAAGATTATGGCAAATACTGGATCTTGCCTTTGAGCTGTGAGGCAAAAGTTTGTCTCACAGTTCCTTTGTCCCTCAGAGCCAGTCCTCCAATACACAGAGCTACATTTGTGAAAGCATCTCCCTAGCTTGAAATACATATTTGCAATTAAATTTTTTTTTAAAAAAAATCAACCTAAATTGCTATAATAAAATTGAAGTATTTTGAAAGAGTAGCAGGATTGTCTCATGGTCCAGAAAAGGTGTGAGGAGCCTGATCATTCACTGCAGGTACTTGCTAACTAAGATTACTACGTAATTTTTGGGGGAACTGCATAGGGTTCTGCTCAATTTAGTCTTTGTGCTAATGAGTATCAGGGCTGTAGATACATAACAAAACAGCTTCAGACCTTAGTTCTCTATGGCCAGGTTTGATTTAAGTGTTTTTGACAGCAAGTTGTGTCACCTGGGAGCCAAGACCCTAAAATATTAGTAGGTGGTGACATATATGTATAGATATAAATATTCATGTTCAAATGCACACACATATATCCATACATGTCTTCCTCTTTTGTGAAATGGAACTTTGTGCAGGGGGCAGACACATGATTAAACCAGAGATGAAGAATTACCGATTCCATCTTAAAATAGGTAGCTGTTCATGGTGCATTGTATGACTGTTCATCACTTCCTCTTACCATTCTCCTCAGTAATTAAAAGTCAAGCTTTCTAATTAGTGCCTGGCACCAAGAAGGGATGTCAAGGAATAAGATCCAAACTAGGCATCTCCATACAGATATACTGACACAGATTATTCCTTTTGTTGAACTGTTGAAGACAGACATCACAGTTTTTATGACACATAAACTCCTTCCCCAGTGAGAGAGGCTGAGGATGGTCTGGACAAGTGAACTCAGTGAGGGCTGGCCCAGTTTGCTTTGCTGACGTTGGTGCAGAGCCAGTTTCTAACACAGTTCTCCACAGTCCTACAGAGGTACTGTCATGCTTTGATTCTCCTCCTCCCCCATGACCATCCATGTGTGCTTATAGAGCAATCTGTGTGGCCATTTTATATCAGGTTCTTTGTGTCAGCACCAACTGACCATTTGTACTTTTGGGGGTTTCTCAGATGCTTAACTGAGTGTTTTCCAGAGTTCTGCTCCTCTTTTTTCCTCTCCATTATTCAGAATCAAGCAAGGTTTATCAAACTGTGATTGATTACAAATTGCAGTGGTGATACTGCTGAACAGAAGATTAATGATGTCAGCCTTAATGATAAGGTTATTTTTTATAGCAGAATGCCAGCCACATGCACACAATGTTACAGACTCCAAAAGGAGACTGTTTTTGCTTAAGCCTAAACCCATACAGTTGCATGTAGGATGATACCTAATTCCCTGCAAGGGAAACATAGTCCAAAACTTGCAAATAGTTTTTAAATGTACTCATCATGAGAAAGTAGAAAATCTTGTATTGTTTACCAAAATTATTAGTTCATCTTAACTTGACCTATCAGAACTAAAGGTGACATGAAATGCTCTGTTCAACCATGTAAAGTAGCTAAATTAAATCAGGCGTTATCTGTATTTGAGACACAGCTGGTGTTAGGGTGCCATTTGTTGCTGGTGCAGAATTACTAATTTATAGTACCCACAACATCCTCCATGGCAGCTGATATTGATTATTGTTAGCAAGGATCTGATTCTGGAGTGTAAGCAAGAGAGAAAGGCTGTTGGGTTAGTCTTTGGTCAAAGTATTAATAGTACTGGTTTCATGAATGGAGCAATATTCACGATTTGGTGATACAACTTAGAAACTTTTCTGGAAGAGAAAAAACAAAACACAGCAATATCTCCTTCTTTTAGAACACAAATACATAAATTTTAATCTGAGAAAAATACAAAATGAAACCATGTACAAGTTATGTACAAACCCTTTTTACAGGACGATATATTTTTCACTGGATATTACATATGACAAAGTCAGGTAGATCATTTCTGAGCACCAGCATTTGTTCTCTCTCACCAACCCAAGATGTTAAAAGTAAAGTGATGAAGTCGTACTCCTTTTTCTTGATGAACTTCTAAATTAAGATGCTAGCTGGTTCTTAGTGTACCCCCTCACCATCTCCACTTCCAAAATATAACTAATGTGGACATATGAAACAATAAAAATATATTGTATACATTTGTATATATGTATTTGCATGTGTGTTTTTTTCCTAAGGAAGAAAATGGTTTCATCCATCTTGAAATCTACAGAAATGTAAAAGTTATAGTAATATTTTTTTAATTATTATTTTATTTTTTTTATTTTTTATTTTTTTGCCAGAGATTAGAGTATTTGCATTGGCTAAGCATATGTGTCCCAAGCTATGGGACTATGGCAGAAGCAGAATTTTTTTAACTGCTTGAGATAACTTCTGCTGACATTTTAATTTAGTTCCTACTAGTTATTCACCAGTCAACAAAATGCTCATATACCACATTTTTTGTTTCTGAAAAATCTGTGGGTTTTGTAACATGTATTCAACTGTCTATATGCTGTGTTCTGGGTTGTTTGGTTTTTTTACTTTATAGAGATCTCCTCTAAAATGCATTGACTGAAGCAGTAAGAAACCTTGTCTCAACATCAAAAGGTCCTAGTTAGATGCAGCGTTACTGTTTAGCTTCTTAAGTTAGCTATTGCTCTAAATTTGACCCAAAGTAATAAAAGAAATACCTTATATTTTATTTTCTTCATTTTCCCTACTCCTCCTTCTTTTGGCAGCTGCCAATACCACACCACTGTGCAGAGCAGATAGCTCAGAGCAGCAGTCCCGTGCAATTTACCTGGTAATACAGACTGCTGCTCAGAGACTGCACAGCTTCAACGTGGCTGCATGCTCCACAGCAGAGAGAACCTGTGCAGAATAGATACATTACTGACATAAACAGAGCTCTGATAAATGCTGGCACAGGCTTATCAATGCTATAGGCCCACATACCACCCTGGGCAGTGACTACAGCAGAAGAGCTACTACATTCCTTTCGTTATTTCAGATGGGGCTGTAACCCACACCCACTGCTATTGCTCAGCATGAAAACACTATAAATGGAATACTAGGAGACCTGGTGTGCATATATAACGACTTCTTAAAAAACCTATTTCCCTTGAGCCTGTAATTATTCAAGAATCTTTAGATTTTTTTAAAAAAATAATTAAAATTGAAAAGGTGCTTGTTTGTATGTTGAGGATTTCAGCGGTTCAGATGGCACAGAAAGGAAAAAAGCAGAAGGAATTTAGAGTTCTCCTTTCCTCTGAATTTTTTTGTGCATTTTCCACTGACTTTGACAGATATTCCCAGGCTAATCCACTGTAACACTTGGAACAGATTTCTGTTTTCACTTTGTCCTGTTCATCGCCTTTCACACACTTGGTTATTTTGTTTAAGCACATTTAAAACTAGAAATGAAAGGTGAGACACACACTTCTTTTGGTGCTAAAGAAATTCACAATGATAACAGCTGTAAAAACAAAACACACACACACACATATTGACCTCAATATGTGTTCATTTCAAATACATTGGGATGCAGGAGCCCTTAGGAATCCACTTCTTAAAACCATTTAAGCAGCTGCTCTGTGTTTCAGTTTGAGCCCATGTGAGTCAGCTAGTCCAAGGCAGTTGCTAACATTTTCATGAATTGGCCAGTGAGTGGCCAAGCAGTGAAAACACAAATTATTAGTCATTTGTGAATTATTGCTTTTTTTTTTGTCATGTATGTTTATGCATCAGTTTATGCAACCAATTATTGCAGTAGTTGTTAGCTGTAGTTTAAACACACAGTCCCCCAGGAAAACCTGAATGAGAACACACTACTGTACTTTCTCCTTCTACTACATGAAGAGTTCAAGAAATGCAAAATCTTCCTTTTGCAGGACAAAAATAGCCAACCTCATCCACCACCACCCAACAGTGTGTAATAAAAGGTTAATTTTTGCCCTTTCCCACCTTTGGCTGAAGCCATTTAGATCTTTTCACATCCAGCTGACCATGCCTGGCCCAGATCAAGGGGTTTGTACTTTCTCTCCCATGTATGCCCTACTGCTGGGCCACCGATGCTGATTTGAAACACAAGTTGTTAAAATGTCAGTGACAGTTTTAGAACACTTTTTAAAAGTACAAGGAAGTGAAGGAAGTCTTTTCATCGTTTTTCTCTATTAACAAATACATCAAGGTGTTTAAAAATTGCATTTATACTATGAATATCTTCTTTTCTTTATACCTTAACTTTTTGCTGTGCTCGGCACTTGCCACCAAATCTATCAGAGGACGGTTTTATCCTTTCATCTCAGTGCACATGGGCTTCAGGGGACAAATTAAAATAATAGCCATGAAAGGGAGAGAGCCAGCAGATTTTCTGGCAATGTGGGAGCACACAAGTGCAGGGTGTGAGGAGGACCAGGAGCACAGCCCAGCTGCAGCAGTGAGAGAAGGCTCTGCAGCACAATTCCATCTCTGATAAAGCTAACCAGGATGGGTTTTGGTCAAACCAGGTGGAAACAGCAGAAACAATTCTTCCATGTGCTACACTGCAAGTCACATATTTTCTTCTTTTTTGTGCCTTTCTTCATCCCAGCTCACAGAAAATAAATATGATGACACCTTCTTGTGATGATGCTATCAAATACATGCACACCCCTACACGTGTGTGTATGTACCCACATATGCATATGTGTGCACCCACATAGATATGGCATGTGCATGTGTGGACATGCATATATGCAAACACACACACAGACACACTATTTATCCAGCACAAGAGTTACCAAAAGACATTCTATACACTGTATAAGTAGTGCATGCAATTAATGCCAAAAAAAAAAAAAAAAAAAAAAAAAACTGGAAAAATCGGAAAAANAAAAAAAAAAAAAGCTGGAAATCCTCCCCACCCCGCTTTTTCTTTTCTTTTTTTCCTTCAGAGAAAGGGGTAACTTATTGATAAAGACCAAGAACTTATTTCTATATTGGTTATCATGCGGTCTGTCAGCTATCACTTAGGTCCCTTTCCCAGCCTTTTCCCAGCTATGTAACTTCATATATCCATTTATTGGTGCTGGCGTTATTGTAATTTTTAATGGCTGAATATCAAAGATCCCCAACAGGTTCTCTATCTGTTCCTCCACCTAATTTCCAAAGGTCAGTCCTGCATCTCTGATAATCAAAAACAGGAGTAAGAAAATATTATTGATTTTTGCTTTTCCATAAATGGGAAATATAGAGCCATAACTCTACCTGTTTCTCTCTGTCTTGTTTGCTGTCTGTGGGTGTTGGTCTATCAACCATTGCATATGGAGCTGTCTGTGCCAGAAGAGCTTGTGAGCGTGTTCAGGTCTTGTCCTTTAAATACAAAGAGTAGCACGGGATTTTGGGGTGTGACTGTTAAACTGGACAGAAACACACACAAACCTTAGCCATGTAGGGGTGCTGTATTTGATTCTGTAGTATGCTTTACCCAGTGAATGCTCACTTCTGAAGGACGACACTCAGAAGTGGCACTGCATATGGCAAGGTGTAAGATATTATGCTCTATGCCCGCACAGTAAACACCAGTCTTCTCAGGAAAAAAGTTAAAATTCGTATGTATTTGGTGAGGTTGAACACAAATTTCTACAATTCTCCTGTACTCAGGACCAGCTTTTTTCATTCTGGATGTAATATGAATGCAGTTCATAAATGAAAAAGGAGCACCGACTTCAAAGAAAAGGCTTAACATGACCCAATGCAGAACTGGATGTAAATTATAATGTGTCACTAGCTGAAGCAGCATATGTTGGAAGAACTCACTGGAATTATCTTCTCTTTTCAGGACTGTGAAATGCATTAAACATGGATCTAAATAACAATGAAAAACTGCTTGTATTGTTTTGTTACTCTGTAGGAGAGTGAAATATTTTAAACAATCCAATTTTACAGATACTGTATTAACAATTCTTGTTATTGTCTTTAAATAGCTATTCTACAAAATGTAACAACAAAATAGTCACAGTCCAAGAAGTCACTCCAGAATAAAGCCTATTAGGTGTTAGTATGGTTATACTTGTACTGCAGCCTGTGGACAAACATTAAAGCTGAGATAGTTTGGCTTAAATGTTGGATTATATAGTGGACATTATTGTTTTACAATAAATTCATCATCTGCTTTGTATTTGTTTGATTCACTGATATTTCTCTAATGATAAAAATACCACGGTATGTTCAATTCTGGTGTTTAACAATTCTGCAAAATTACAAAGCCTAAAGTTAACTTGAAAGAGTGCACAATGAAAATCTGCTTTTCCTGATGACTCTGGTTTTGTGGTTCTGATTTTTGTTCCTATATTAGCACAGCCTTTCCTTTTTACTTTTCCACACAATTGTGTCAGATGTTGCTTATTTGAGATAGAGAGAGTTACTAAATCATTTAGAACACAAATGCTTGGGTGGGTAGATACTGCAGCACAGATATGAAACATCACATTTTTGTCTGATGGCTATAAAGCTTGTTGGCAACTTTGTGAAACTGCTGACACAAAAGGCACCCATCAAAGGCCTTTTGCATGTTATCATAATAAATACATTCATCACTTTTGTTATTTTGATTTGGTTATTACTGTACCTTTGTGTGTGGTGTCCCAGCAAAGTAAAAATAAATAAAAGGAAAAAAAAACCACAGAAAAACCAGAAAATCAACTGCTAAAATAAGATGCTGCTTATTGTATAAATTGAGGACAGCACATTGTGAGATTGTAGAGCTGAGGCTAAACCAGTTTTTATCCTGATTTGAATTCACCAAAAGGAAATTCAGTGTGCCCTTTAACAGGGTATGAGCTATCGCCAAAGTGCAAGGATTTGAAGCTAAATATTCATATCAGGAAGAATTTGTACCATCTCAGACCAGTGAAAGGCCATCAGCACTTCTGAAGTAAGGAAGTAACAAAATGTGGCAGACAAGATGGTTTATAACTTATGCTTCCATGCACTATTTTATGCACTCTGAATTAAAGCACTGTAATACATGGCAAAAGAACAAGAATTGCCAAGCTTGCCTTCCTGAAATTAGCAACTGCTGATGGCTAATGGGAAGTGAAGTGCGATTGCCAGAGTTGCCATTTGTAGCAAGTGCCCCTAGTGTCCATGGCCCTTGGCTGGGGGGGTGACACTCCCTGTGCCTGTCACAGCGCGCTCCCAAAGGTGCTGCGCTTCTGTGTGGGACCGTGAGAAGGGGCAGGGGACAGTGAGGGGGCTACTGGACCTCCACGTGACTGCCAGTCAAGGTGATCTATATATGTTAACAAAACAAAGAATAATTCAGAAGAATGTTACATGTACAAAAATATGACTTTCAACTCTGAAAATAAATAAGTTCAATTTATTAAGAGCTGGTGTCAATGCTGAACAAAATACACATCTTCCAATAAAGAAACATTTTGGTGAACTGTTGTAGGTTTTTTTTTTTTTTTTTTTTTTTTTTTTTTTTTGATTTACTAAAATACAAGTTGGACTGTTTCTTTCCTTTTTGTAAATATATCATTTGTCTTTCATAATTACATATCTTTATAACTGTGACCATCATTCTCCTTTAAGCCAGAGACTGAGGGTTTGTTGTTTTTTTTTAATTCTTAGGAGTCTGGCCACGTACACCATTTTTTTAAGGGAAAATACTTAACAATGAAAAAAAAAAAAAAGAAAAATATATTTTCTAATAAATAAAAATAATTTAAAATGCTAGAGGCTATACATGACTAGTTTTGATTATGTTCATTTATAAATGAAATAGTTTCCAAAATACGTGGAAGCAATATTAAAGGCAGACAAACAAAGATCTGTCTACTTTATTTTCCCATTAAGCGTGCCCTTCTTAACTTCTCCATCAGTGGTTCAGCAAGTAAGAGGAATAAATGTCACATCACCATTCATGAAGTTTGTCAGGCTTTAAAAAAATAGTTCTGGCTTCAAAGGAGTCAACATTCATCTTCAACTTCTCGTATTGGTGGTATCAAGCTGCTTGTCGATTTGTATTGATTGATCTGATTGGCCATGTGAGTGCTCATGGGCTTGATTTGAATGTTTCTGGGATAGGCATTATCCGGCTCATCTGTAAACCATTTCTTTTCTGCTAAGGAGCAAAATGGGTAGAGACAGAATAAGGAGGGAAAAATGAAAGTTTCAATTAGTGGAGCACACGTACAGAGAAGCATTAAAAAAAAAAAAAAAGGTGAGCAGTCAGTAAAGTTCATAGAAAAAAGAGATCAATAGAAGGCGACTGACTAATTACTAGCAGAACAGTGCATTAGATTAATACCTCTGAAAATACTGTTATGAAAGGAGGATGACGCTTGCAGGTTTGATAATAGAAGCTAAAGAAAACTGCCAATGTGCTAGTTTGCTTGTTGGATGTAGGAGAGCTCTTTTCTTGTACCCATGCTCAGGTGATTCATTTATCAAAAAAAATATGATACAAATCAAAGTCTAAACTAAGAAGCCAAGAAATGCAGCTGGGATAAGGGCAATGCAGAAAAGAGCATGTGAGCCTATACACAGAGGAGCACCTGAAGAGTCAGAGACTTCTCTGAACCATTTCAGCCTTGGGGTGGTGGCTACTGCTGGCCCAGAAACCATGCAGGAGAACATAAAGAACTTTCTGCAGTTGGTGTTGGAATAAACAGGACCTGTACTCCTGCTGCCAGACAACAGCCTTGCTGCACAGGGTGGGCATTATTTCCCTACTCTGAAACACAGCTGCTGGGGCACTGCTGAACTCTGAGGTTTAAAATGGGGTGGGGAACACACCAGACACTGCAGGTGACTGTGGCAGGGCTCCAGCTAATCCTGAATGGATCAGTCGTGATAGGTGACAGCAAGGCAAAGGAAGTAAGGACTTAAAATTAGAGAGGAAGCTCGTTCTTTTCTATCCTTGAGCACGTCTGCTTCCATGAACACAGGAGGAATTTTATGGTGTGGCTTTAAGTTGGGCTGGGAGCAATGTGGGAGGATGCTGAGGCTGCAGCCCTGCAGCCCCTTCCCAGCTGTTCATCAGTAATCACTTTGTTGCACTGCTTCATTGCAGGTATGGACAAAAGCTTCTTAAAATTCACAAAAGAAAAAGAAATTGTTAAATTCTTTAGAGAGCAATTCCTGCTGTAATTTCTCAATGACAGATACAAGTACAAGATAACTTTATTCCAAGATTTAGGAACTCCTGATCTAGAGAGTGGCCAATGGCCATTAGGTGCACTTGTGCCTTGACAAGCATTTGTGAGCAGGGCTCTGTCTCCATTCTTGTCCTCCTTCCCCAGATTCCAGAGGTGGGTGGGCCAAGCAGAAGGTTCTGGGCATTTCATTATTACATGCAAGGTTCAAAGTGTGTCGCAGCAGAGCTGCCACTCTTACATGTATGCACTGCTTCTCATTCCAGTGGGAAGTCCAAAATGCTGCAAAAGCTTTAGTGCCTCACATCATATAAACTTCTGTTTTTGCTAACCACTGAAATGCTGCAGTATCTGGAATCAGGACAGGAGTGGAAGGAATGCTCATTTTTAAATAAAGAAATTATTTAAAATTAGAAAGCAAAATTCACCTTAGAAACCCAAGGATTGAACACAAAAACTCAGGAGGGGAAGGAGAGAAAATAAATTGAAACACTGAGAAAAATAGAGGACAAATACCTGGTTATAAGAGCACAAAATAAACAAAGAGCCTTGAAATTAGAGTCTCTCAACAAGTAGCTTAATCTCCAGAATTACTGGACTTTTCAGTCACTTTCATGAATCACAAATTAAAACACTTCCACTTTATATAGATTTTTCAAATTGACATGTCAGATCCCCACTCCCCATTAAAACCTTTGTTACCTGTTCTTACACATTTTTAAAAATTAAATCAAACCCAGGGATCATATTACTTATTACTCAAAAAAGTGGCTTATTACTGAAAGGAAACAGAACTACTGTATTGTTTTTCTTGTCATTTTCTAAAATGCTTTTCACTTCTGTTTAAAAATATCCTACTCATTTGTGACCAGACTAAATAATTCCCTGCCCCCTAAAAGTTGCCTGAGTCTGAACGATGTTCAATCTCCCATCTCCCTCTCTCTCACCTATTATAATTAAGTTCCCTTTGATTTGAACAGATTGGACGATAGGAATTCATAATGTTACATCCTGCACACTGAAGCTAACTGATTAAGTGCTTTAAATTATTCTTCCTGACAGAATGATAAAGTTACAATCTGTTCAGAGATGATCTACAGCTTGCCAGACTCCTACCGTTTCTTTCTACATTCATTTATCTTTTTGTCAAGCAGTTTAAAAAAAAAAAAAAGAAGAAGAAGAAGCCTCAATTCCACAGATCTTTTAAAGTAATCAGAACATCTGAATTATTAATGAGACTTTAAGGGAATGACTCCTGATGGGGGCCGGTTTAAGAAAGGTTGTAGGAAAAAGAAGTCTGGGAATGTGTACACATCAAAATAATTTCAGCTCCATTTAAAAAACCATTTAGTTCAAGTGTGACACATGAACCATTATGCATTTGTGGAAACCAATTTTATGTGATCTACGATTAAACTAACCTTTCAGAGAGGTGTAAAGTGTGATGGTTATCATGTTTTAAAAGCCTTGTGAGATCACATAAACAATTTCAAACTAACAGTTTTCTAATGGTTTGTGTTTAAAATGATTTTGAGGCAAGTTAAGCACCGTGAACTTTCATTGCTACCTTCTTTTTTTAAAACATGGTGCAAAAACTTTCCTTGCAAACAGAACTTGGTACAAGTTAATTCAATGTTGTAGCAAGGAAGGGGAGACTTGTGTGAGTGCTAAGAACTTGTGTTTCTCAGCAGCCAGTGTAAAGCAGCTTAAAATACCCTGCTTTGCCTAAAATTTTCAAAATAAGCTATTTATTTATGTGTTGAATTTACAATAAAACTCTTATATAGGGAGCTGTTCTTTTAAAAGAAACTACACGGTCTCTTTTTGCCTTTACCTAGCAAGTAATAAATAGAGAACATAATTAATAAATGCAGATGCTGGTAAGATTCTAATTTCTTTTGCTGTTTAGATTTCTTTTTGCCAGTGCTGAAACCTTGATCCAAGCATTATCACCTCTAGCATGCAATGCTTAGCTCCAGCTTTATACCTTTCCTGTTCCTTTCTGCTGTTGAAATTATCTTTGACCACGTAACGATGAATCTCCCGTGCAAATTCATTGACCTCTCTACTTACCTTTGAAATGTGAGCTTAACACGCCTGATCTTTACTCTTGGCCACTATAATACTCTGCTCCCAGTTACTAAATGTCCTTCTTGAAGCCCCTACACCCTTCTCAGTCCTTTATGCTATGCTTACAGCCTGATTTTAGTATGTCTTCTAGAGTCTTAGCACAGATTTTTATCTCTAATATTTACTCTTTCCTTTAGATAGTTCAGAAACTCCCTTTTTAAAGTCTTTATATTGTTATACTCACCAGGCATTTTTAAGTTCTCTGTCACATTCAGTCTGTTTCTCTCCCTTTCGGAATATGCATAGTGATCCCTACCAGAAGTGTTTCTACATTATAGTGACAATAGGTGTAGCTTTTTATCTTATTTTTTTTAGGAGCTGCTAAAAAAAGTCCCTGACCTTCCTACGCTGTTTGACAGGCTTCTTTTTGACAGCATCACCCGAGAGATGTTGGAACAACTAAGTAACTGAATGTATTAGAAAGCAGAAAACATTTACTTTCCTCTCAAACACCTATGTTTGTAATGGGCTATCAGCATCAGTGCATCCGTGAGGGTTCAAAAGGCTTAATGCTCATATTACAAATAAATAAAAAATAAACTTTTTTGTGTAACACTCTTCCCTGCAGCATAAAAAAGGATATAAATAAAGTAAAAATATCAAAATACAGTTTTCTTCAGCTTGTATAAGACTCCAGCAATTTTCTCATCAGATTTATTGTACTGGTGCTTTAAAATTTCTATCATTAATTCTGGACTGAGTAGCAACTCCAAACATATGTCAGTGTGAAATACCCTCTCTTCTACGCAGAGGCAAAGAAAATACTACCCAAACATAACACAAAGGTTTTAATAAATTTGTATTCTCACCATAATACCTTTCAACCTTTAAAACATTAATTTTTTGTCTTCTGTGACACTTGCAGTTTCAAATTAGTTTGCACCTGTGTTTGTGTGTCATGTATGTGCTTGTGTGTTTCCTCCCAGCATGTAACTATCTTGTTTATAACTAAGCTGAAAATTCTCCCATGTAATTTGTTCCTGCATGAGAAAAAAAAGTAATGAAATTTTCTCTGCCCACCTGCTCAGCAATTCTTTGTTTGGGAAATGAATATTTTACATGTAGCAGGCATGTAAAAAATGTAAGAAATTTGCAGAGAAAGAGAATAAACTTTTTTTTCTCTGAAGAGCTTTACTTTGCTCCAGGGTAACCAAAGTTTTCTGACAGAGATAATGTTCTGGACTTGTCCTTGATTTTTTATTTTTTAAACTACCAAAGTTCTTAGTTTTGACAATGGGAATTTCACTGGAAAATGCCTGATTCTCTCTGATTAGCTCAACAGGAACCCATGCCAAGAACCTGCAGGTTTGCTAGATACGGTTTTGTGTCAACACTTAAGCTCACTAAGAACTTGGTTTCCAATGCTGAAACCATGCTGGGACTCATATAAATGGCAGAACCTTCATTTAAAACCTAAAATGTCACCTCCTGACATTGGTGGTACTTCTTCACTTTCAAAAACTAACCATTCTACTATGGTTGTCTGGCTTGGGATAGAACAGGAGATTTCCTCTTACTTTTCAATATAAAAAGCAACACAGAGTTGATTTAATTATTTCTATACTTATAATGACCAACCTCCATTAGTATATCCCTATCAGAACACCTTTGTCACTATAATAAACTATTCGATCAATCTGACTATAGTCAGCAGTGGAAACTGTACACAGTATTACTAAAAGTCAAAAGTTTTACAATTCTAACTTCAGGATAGAGGACAGAGGTGGAGTAGACTAATGCAATTTGAAGAATTCAGATTTGCACCCATATTACATATTCCTCTTCTGCTGCTCACAAAGTAGGCAAGTTAATTCTCTAATGTATGCTGTTTATATTTTTTCTATTTGAGCTACACTGTAATAAAAATAGTAATTTTTTTTTTGGATAAAAATCATTATGTAGGATGTGACAAGTGGCTTCATATTAACACCCTTCCTTTCTCTGCTAAATGGAAAACAGATAAAACATTAATGGAAAAGCATTTTGGTGTCAAGGCCATTAACATTCTTCCAAAATGTGTAACTGCTCTCAACTATCTTCAGTCAATACTGCCGACATAAAAAGATGCTCATGTACATACAGGGGGAGTAGGAGAGTAGGGAGGGAGAGCGAGGAAAGGAATTGGAATGAGGAATGGGAAATTAAAGTAATGTCTGCACCATGATAGGCATCTTCATTGAGCAGGAACCTGGGTGTTTACAAAAGGACACGTGCAAGTAGAGAGGCAAGCAGATGAGAGGATAAAAAATCAAAACAGGGTTGAGAAACAGCAGCAGCAGCAGCAGCAGCCAGTTTTACTTCTGGTTTGGTGGGGAAAAAAAAGGCAAAAGAAAACCAACAAAACAATCAACCAAACAAACAAACCAATAACTGAATAAAGTTCGTAACTATTTTTTTTAATTTCACAAGTTTTCACAAGGACAAAGTTATAGAGGGAAACCCACAGCAGTTGCTAGGTCATGCAGAACCATTAATTTTCATACCTTGGCCCATTCTATTCATCCTTGTTGCACTTTAGAAAAAGAAGTAAGCTATGTAAGTTTTACAATGCTTTTAAACTGTCATATTTCTGGTTGAGCACTTTAACTGGCACATCCTTGTAGTAATAAATATTCTCAGGGCAAAACATGATAACTTTCTTTGCAAAAAGGAACACATGAATTTTTCTTTATGATGAAGAGCAACTGTAATAGTCTCATTTGCAGGGGAGCAACCATAATTTGCACCGTACTTCACTGATCAGACTTACAGCTGCGTTTGAATGCACACTCACACATATATACTGTATTCCAATCATCATGCTCAGCACTGCACAGTGGTATTCTCTGTAGCCCACTTACATGGTTCCAGGCTTTGTCAGTAAAAGTGCTTGGCTTTATTGTCAATTCACACAGCAAGCAAATCTTCAAAATTATCATGCTTGGGGAAGGGGAAGGTAGAAGACAAAACTAACCATAAAAGCACCTTGATTGGGTTGGCAGTTACAATGCTAATCATTCCAAATTGAAATATCCTTTTCTGTCTGCATGCTTTCTTGCTGGATAGCCAGGGAAGAGGGTATGTGTCTCTGCCCTCCCTACCCTTGGACACTCTCCATAAACCTAGAGCTAGCTGTGTATTTCAAAATATACATTGGCTTCTGAATTTTAAAACAAGAAAAAAAAAGTAAAAGCAAGCCTGAAGTATCATTTCTATGGCTGTCTAGGGCAGGTTCCTTCCTACGACTTTATTTAGTTCCCTGCCACAACATTTTTTGGCTACATGTGTCATTGGTGACAATTTGCAGGAACTAAACTCTGGCAAGTGCATGGAACGTGATGCCCTCCTGTTCTCCTCATTAACAGTCTGGGGCACAGCACCTTTTCTCCCCAAATGGGAGAGATTTAAAGGCACTCAGTTGTCTTCCCTGTATTCCTGCATACTGGCATGCACCTGTTATAAAAAAAAACAGGTAGAACATGCAGCAAGATTTCTGGAGGTTCTTCACATATTAGGACTTGTTGGAAGATTTATACCAACACTAACTTGGAAAAGTTAAACTACCATCTGGGGAAAGGAGCAAAGTCCCTTGAGATCTGATATGTAAGCATAGAAAAATGCTTGCTCTTTTCTGAACATTATTTATTCTGTACATAAGGTGACTAATTCACCTTTTAAAGACGTAAAAGTCCCAAGAAGGCAGTTATTAATGACTTACATCCAATATTTATGATACATATGGCTTTTTATCCCAAATGTCAAAAGTGAAAGAAAATATAGCTATTCATGTGGCAATATAAATAGACAGAATAATAATTTAATATGCAATTAGACTCTTTCTAAACTTAAACCATCAGAGTTTTACAACTTCATGCCCAGACAATTTCACTGTTAAAGGGAAAATACACCATCTCCAAAAAACTAGTATTTTAGAGAAAGTTCTTAAACAAGCAGAAAAGTCCCTGATATTGCTTTGGTATAAAGCAGATGTGTAGCATTCATCTATACAAGGAGTGTAAGCCCTATATAATATAAGCTTTGAGAGTGAAAAATCAGCAGGGATTTTTTTTTTTGCCGGGTTTTTGTTTGTTTTTTAGTAGGAGAATTTTATAAGCTTCAAATAAATGTATCAGCTCCTGTAAATATGAGTATTAAAAAAACCTACTGCAACATACATCAACACTTCTGCACTAAATGACTTTCTTTGTGTAACTCTGACATCAAGAGCAAGTGTTCATGTTAAATATACTCTATTTTCGGATACGTAGAGTAACTGAAGTGAGTTATTTATGTTTTCAGTGTGCCTATGGGTTTGGAATTCTTTTTTTATTCTCCCCTAGCATCATAAATAACTTTTGGTCCGTCTGCTTTGTTGCTGTTGTGCTTAAGGGTTTTATGGTGGTGAAATAAAAATGACAATCACATGCACACTGTCATACATATGCAAAATATGTGTACAAAAAGGGAGAACTCCATGGGAAAACAGGGAACATTACTGCTGGAAACATTAACCGGGGAGAATGGGTGGTGAATGCAAGTTTCACACACAGTGGGAGCAGATACACATATCAAAGTCTATCCTCCTGCACATACTTCTGTTTGTCCCGGGAATCCCTGGTCTTGGTGCGGTTCGGTCGGTTTGCTGTTGATGGGATAGAGTGAACTGATGAGCTCTTCTTGCTGGAAGAATAGGAGGAATGGGAGGAATGAGAAAGACTGGCTCGGGACTGGCCAGCGTTGTGGTCAAATTGCATCAAACAGAAGATCAAGTCCGTCGGCACAAGCTCAAATTCATACGGTGGGTTTGTGATAACATAACTGGAAAGAAAGGAAGAAAGAAAAAAAGAAAGAAAAAGAAAACAGGTTTAGATCTATACTAAAGATGCCTTCTAGACTTGTTAGCTCAGGAACATTTAGCCCAATTTTTGCATTCCTGTTTGTACCTAATTTTAGCTCACGTAATTCCCGTTACGGTTTGGGACCTTTTTAAGCCAGCTGTCACTTTTTTTATGTTTTCTGTCAAACAGACATAAAGTCTGAGAATGATGTCCTTCAAGCGAATCACATAATGATTTTTCAGAGAAGCCACCATACAAATCCTGCTCCTTTCTCTGGCTGCACTATAATGCAATGACTCTAGCAAATATATTCCTATATTGACAAAAGCCAGTAACATACCCACCAGAAACAGTATTTAGAAGAATGGCTAAAAAGCAGAGAGAGGAGGATTTTATATGTAGCTTATTTAAATACATATTTAACACATATTTAAATACATATTTAACACATATTTAAATACATACTACCTTTAAATACATATTTACATAGTTATTAAATATTTAAATACTGTCAACAGAACAAGGGATATAATTACTGGTTTGGATTGTGACTGTAGTTGAAACAAGTTAAGGAAAATACTTTGTAGCTAGGTTAATATTGTTCATTCACTCCGCATGTACATTCATGGCCTCCATGAGCATTTGTAAAGAGAAATCTGCACATCTGAGAATCCAACAATGCTTAGTATAAATCCCAGGCCTGAAATAAAGACTTGCTCAATTTCAAGAATCCCCACCTTCACCTAATGGCCTTTCAGGGTATGAAGGGCTTACAGAGCAGCTGCTAAATTTTTTCATGCATGTGAAAAACCCGACTTGAGCAAGGCAATTGGCATTTTCTGACCAACCAAGAAATGAGTAAAAATTAAACACAAAGCTCATAACTTCTTTTCAAATTAATTCAATGCTCATAAGAAATCTGCTTAGCTGCTTCAGGGACAGAAGTCCCTTATTAATCCAACAAATAAACCCAAGTATAGCAACTACAGTGTAAACCTAAACTGCAAATCATTTTTTTCTACCCAATTTGTTCAAGTTCTTACAGAAGAAGCCGCTTTGGTGGGCTGCAGTGTTGTTTATTGCCATGTTCACCCAATAATGATGCTTTTTTGTAGAGCACGAAACAGTAACAGATGGTAGATTTGTGATGCTTCTGGTATGGGTCTGTGTGTGTATTTCTAGGAAGCAGTTAATTAAGACACATTTCAAGCAAGCTGCTAAATGGCCTTCAGTTTGCAAAGATGGAAATGTGTCTGCTCTGTTTAAAGCACTAAGGTCAGGCTTGGTGCTACTGAAGTAAAAATGTAGTCTACCAAGAGAAGAGTTTCCATTTACTGGAAGAAATTATGATTATACACAGATGGTACTGATGGGAAGCCCAGAGGAGTATTTTTTATATGCTATTTTTTATATGCTATTTTTGAGCATTCAGAAAAGAAGACTAGTTACTGTAATTTAAATTATTATCCCACAAGTTAGAATTGATTGATATAAGGAAACTGAAGTCCTTTCCTTGGATCCAAAAAGTGGATCATCATAAAGCAAACAAGATAAAGAAACATTCTGAAAATTTAATTAAAAATTTTTGAATAAGATTAGCTGACAACTTATGCTGAGATATCCAGCTTATGATTTGAAGTCAGATAAAGAGTCATTGCGAAATCCTCAAAGAGGACTGTGGAAAAGTTATGCAAAAAATGGAGCAAGCTCTTTCTTTTATTTCTTACAGGCATTGGGCTCTTCCTTGTTGAGAAGGCTGAAGAAGCAGAAGACCAGTGAAGCAGAGATGTTCTAGAAGACCAGACTCACCGTTTAGTGCATTGGCTGGGAGTACTTAGATGCGCATCCCTTAATCGATAAATCCCAAAGCAAAGCATATTGTATGTTTTCAGTGCTTTGCAAAATAGATCTCCATAACAACCTCCATCCTAGAGGAAAGAGAGGAGATTAAAAAAAGGGGAGAACAGTGTGTTTTTTTCATTTCTTTGCTCTGTTAACACCATGTCAGGAAACAGGTCATTCAATATGAACTTTTAAAAAAAGGGACAATGTATAGACAGTCTGTTGTTTGTCTCAAATGAGAGCCTTTTACCCAAGGAAATGAATAATTTAAATGTTTTATTTCAAATAAGTAACTATGTAAAGTGATGACTGCTATTTTGGAGAGCTTTGTTTCATGAAATAATGGCAAATTGGAAAGAGCGAGTGATTTGCTTTAAGCTGGAAAAATAAAATTTTGGTACCAGACAATGCATATTATACAAATTACATTAACTGTGGTATTAAAATTGTTAGTATCATTGACCCTTTCTTGGCAGCAGCCATACTGTCATCCAGACAAAAAGAAATTGACCAGGAGCACAGCAGAAATTAGAGCTGTAAGGGTTTAAAAAGATAATATCTGCTGCTGTAAAATAATGACTAAATGTATGAGTAGCAAAAAAATAAGTTCAGATTTGCTCATGTGTATATCTAAAATAGTGATTCTTAAGTAACTGCGAGAGTTAATGCATTCTGCCTTCACAGATGTAGTGCAACTGAGGCTCTGGTGAAACAGCATTTGAGAGATTGGTGCTGCTTATTTTATTTGTGGAAATGTTAAGCCGCATGACGAAGTGTTTTGATGAGCTGCAAGTCTCAGCTACAACTGGACTGCCACATCAACTGAAAGGCTGTAGGCTCCTATCTGTGTACTCTTGCTGACCTAATCCTTAAACTGGGATTCCCTGTTATTTCTGTGAAGAAGGTAATTCCATTCTTTTTCGATAGAGTTGGTGAACTCAAGGATCATTTAAGAAACATCAAAACCTACATCATCATCAAAGCAGAGTGGTTGCTTTCGGATTCACCTCAAGATTTCAAACTGTGGTCCAGAAAACATTTCTAGATACTTCTTTATCTATTTTTATATAATGCACTCTTTTTAAAAATATCATTTATCTACTTGATTTGGGGTTTTTAATCTTTTGGTTTGCTTGTTTTTTGACTTCACCCTTAGAACAATGCAGTCAAATTATAAGAAAATTAGGATTTCACAAGAATTTTAGTTCATCAAAAACCAACAGAAAACAAACCTTACAACTTCATTTTCAAGCTAATTGAAATTTAAGATTTTAAGAACTGGAAGCTCTGTGAAAACACAGAGTTATAAAAACCCATAATAAATAAAGTTATCAAAACCCAAAAAAGGTATATCTATACATATTGAATATATTTAGAATTCATTATTGCTATAATGGTTATATCATCCAAAATCAGCTCATCCATCTCTTTAGCTGACAAAGAAGACACACAGGATTTTCTGTATGAAATACATAGGCAAGAATCCTGGGCAGTCATACAACTTCTCAAAAAGGTAAAGAGCAAACCTGCCACTATGTGTTATAAATTTTTAAACAATCCAAAAGCTCTATTAAATTCAATAACAGAAATTATATGCTTATTAATATAGATTTTTCACTCAGTCTGAGAGAAAGCTAATAGGGCAGAGACCAGCCTTGGTCCTACATTTCCCTCATGATCTTACCCCTAGGTCTGCAAACGGCCCATCATACAAAGCCAACTGAGCAACTCGACACCTGTCCCTGTTTGCAAGTGTCTGGGGCGTGCTGTAACCTCCTCTCAATGCATTTTCCTCAGCAATCAGTGCTTCCAGCTCTGGTGTGGCTCCTCCTGTTACCAATGTCCGTATCAGTGTGAGGATATTGTCATTGAAGTATGTCTGCAGAGATAAAAGAAAGCTCTTTAAGCAAACACCATTAAAGTCACAACTGAAGACATCCAAATTACAACTTTTCCGGGTTTCTGCTGTTTAAAGTTCTTGGCTGTCTCTTCAAATAATTTTATATAGAAAGTGAAAAGACAGCAGCCTCCAATTACTCTATTTTCTTCTATCCCATTAGGCTCCTATACTAGATCCTTCCTTTTAAACACCAATTCAGGCTGATTTTTATTAAAGTACAAAAATTTGAATGATTTATGTTTCCTATAATTGGTGTTAGTAGTGATGCAATGACTGCTTTCCTTCTCATCACCCTCATGTCTAATAATGGGCTTTAGGACATGTAATTGTAAAATTCAGACCACATTTAAAGCTTACACAGGCTAGATTGCCTTTTTACTCTTGTCACCAATTCGTTGGGGAGCTGCCTTTGTGCTGCAAATGTCATTACTTATTACTGTGGCTGGACTCTAGCAGTCTAACCGATGTATTGTACTAAACATCTTATTACGAGACTTGACAGTGTTCAGACATAAGCATGTATCAATTAAACATCTTGAGTTCATTCCAGATAAATGTATGATGAGTTTGGGATCCTGGTGGTCCTTTTAAAAAACTCTAGGGTATAGGGTAAGTGTGGTTTATTAGGGAAGATTTACTGCACACTGACATTTTGCCAGCATCTGTAGCATTGCTGGTCTGTCAGGCAAACAATGGGTATTTAAAATATTAATTTAAATCCAGATGAATGACTTTCAAGTTCACTTAAAAGTATACTGGTATAGTTCAGACATACTCAGTTAAACATTTGCAATGTATTGTACTGGGCGAAAAAAAAAATTGAACACAAAAAAGGAAAGACTGTCACTTATAATGCCACCAATGTCTGAGTTTTCAGAAGCTTTGCAAGTGCAGGGAACATAAAAGGAAAAAATGAGCTCACTGTAGAGTACACAGGATTGACATTACTGGATTTCTGGATTTTGTTGAATTTAGGACTTAGAACAAATGTCTGTAATCCAGCAAAATAAAAATGAATAGTGAACTCTCAAACAGTGCTTGTTGTCTAAAGATAAGACTTTTAAAATAATACTTTTCAATGAAATTCACTGCTGTATCCATATAATGTAACTGTATTTAATACATGGGTAAACTGAGGTAGAGGTTGAAATATTTTATCCTGAGATCAAAAAGCAGAACTGGCTTCCTATCCATGTTACTTTGATATTCTTTCTTCGTATAATGAAACTTCAGTTTCATTGTTTGCTGGAGATGACAGATAAAACAGAAGAAAATGAGTTCTACGCAGCAATGTTTTTCACTTTACATTGAAGTTTCCTAACTTCAAGCTTCTCTGCTTATTTACATGGGCATATATGTCATTCACCTGTTGACTAAATTAAAATGAGAGGAACATATTCTTATTGTTATACATGCCCTAAAACAAATATTTGCATCTCATCAACTCCAGTTATTTAAGTTAACCTGGGTAAGGCACTACATATTTTAACTACAAAGCGTACTGCAAAGAGGAGTCTAACAGAAGCAGAGGTTCAGGAAGATTCAGCTAGTCTAAAACAACAGCTAATCTCAAATCAGCTCTTACACATGTGGATGCACTGGGTAACAATTCAAGTGTAATACTCAAACCTCTCTTAACATACAGAAAAATCAATGTGACCCCTTGCAGGAATGTAAGTCTGGAGCGATTACATGATGTTTAATAGGAATTGCCATCGTGAGAGAGAGAAGACATTCAGGCATGATTGTTTATTTTTCAATTACTTCTTCCTTGATGTCCCTGAGATGAAATCAGAGTCGCCCTCTTTGGCAACTCTTCCCACTGTGCTATACCTCTAAGGGAAAGCTAAGATCCTTACTAGCAAAGGAGGCAGCATTTACTCTGGAACAATGGCCTAATTTAGGTTTTGCACCATGACTGATGTGGATGGCACCATTTAATCAGACGGATGAGTGCAGCCAAAAGATGTTCCTTGGGTTTGGTGGGGTTTTTTTGGTTTTGTTGTTGGTTTTTGTTGTTGGTTTTTTTTTTTTCAATCAGTGGGAGAAAAGATTCCAAGTTTCAGGACAAACTGCTGCAGCATTGCATCTGATCAGAAAATGCCCAACCACAGGCAAGAAAAGATGGGTGAATAGGAAGCTGTAACTTGTCACCTTCTGCTAAATAGGGTTTCTTCCTTCTGTGCTAACGTATTTAACATTCCTCAACAAAAACCTGTCTGCCAATGGTTTTGATTATCACAGAAATCAGACTCCTCATTACATCCTGCCAGTTTGGAACAAGGGGAACACTGAAAAGCTGAACTAGCTGATATCCATTTCCTTTGGAATAATAATACACTGAAATTAATTTGAGAGTGATCTTCTACTTGCTCTGTGGGAGGGTACATGGCCTGGATATGCCAGTACTTATAAGAAACTGATCTACAGAATGTCTTTGGAAAGGTGCTGTTGTACTTAAAGTAACAAGGCACTTTCCAGTGATGGAAAAGAATCCCTTTTGAGTGTAAAACCAAAACTGAGGAGATACTTGTTTGCTATTGCCATTAACCAAACCCAACACTGGACATCTCTGTGATATCACCTTAACTGCCATCTGGAACGAGAATATGAAATAGGTGTATTCTAAACACAGAAAAAAGGAAATGCATCATCGACACTGAAACTGGGTAAACAGCAAGGAAATCATGACAAAGATATCTGAGCTAGCAGTGCCACCTAGCCCTTGCTTTGGAATCGTAGTGCTGCTCTTTCAAATGTTTTTAAGGATGCTTTCCCATTTGTTCAATCATTTTTTAAAGTGTAATTACCAGAGTGCTTATGTTTTGCAGTTAACGCTGTCATGTCTTTTAAACTAATTGGTCTTCTACAGAAAATTTAACTGAAAATTAGCACATCTTTTAATAATATTGCTTTAACTTTAATAGCACTTTGCCTTTCATTTATAATTACACTAAAATTGTCATTTTTCAAGTTATATCTGCCTTTTTTGTGTTTGCTACTGGGTTTTTTAATTTCTTTTAAGAAGACTCCTCCACTACACACTATTTTAAACCTCACTTTCAAACAAATATTTTAACTTGCTTTTCTTTTTCATTTGGAGGAATAATACATATCCAAACCCAAGGAGTGACTGAGCTAACATCAGTAATAATTCACACCAATAACAAAAGAGTCTTTGAGACAGAATCAACAACAGAAAATAAATAACAGCATTTCATACTTTGAAAATCTATTATTTCTTAATCTATTATCCAAACTTTAAATATGTTTGGGACACTTTAAGTTACAAGATACTGCTTACTAATTCTCTGAAGAGACCTACACAAAAATAGTCTTGTGTTCATATCAAAAATCAGAACAGTTTCTTTTCTGTATAAATAAGACTTTGAGGATCCCTTAGGGAGAACTCTTGAGTATGGGATATAATGAAAAGTTAACTTTAACGGTTTTAATGATTTTCTTCCATTCTGTACTTTTGCTTATATGAAGAAAAAGTAGGATTTGGTAATACAAAAAGCAATCAAGATCTAAAGTTCTAGCACAAGCAAATGAATTCCAGGGTAGCAAATATTAAATGGGATGGTGCTGGAGATCCTTGCCTCCAACAGCACCTCAGGTCTGTTGCAGTGGTAGGGTGTGGGAGGGATGCCAGCCTGCCAGAACTTCTGTAATTTTTGTATTTTCAGTGCCAAAAGGAAGAACAGGGAAGCTTTGGCTCCCAGGCCAACTGCTCAAACCTTTGGAGGTACTGTGTGTTGAAAACTGGTTTCCTTGCACGTACAGGATATTATGGAATAACTAGCTCAACAAGACCCACCCAGGAAGAACTTCTGCTCAAAAATTTGCTCCATTGACTATCCTATGTCCTACAACTTTTCTATAGCTGAAGATAACATTTTTAAAAGCTAGTTACATAATCTAAAAGATGCTTCCAATCCCACATTTTTTAGTTACATTTTACTTGGTGATGAAAGCATGCTCTGCTTTCCAGAAGTGGTGCTGCCTTGAAACTGACAGACAATGTGTAGTATTTCCCTGGGTTTGCATGTGCTATGACAAAATAAGTATTAATATATCTTTTAAGGACCTGATGGCAGTAGATGTCTCTTCAAAGACATAATAATGATTAGCTGGAGCATTTTAAGAATAGCCACTGGCACAGTTAAAACATGAACCAAGCCCACAGCCTTCCCACAGAGCACAGTAATGCTCTTGAACCAAACCTGGTGAGATCTCTGCTACCAACTCATCAAAAACACAATGCAGGCTTTGAGCTTGTTATTGTCCTCTGAGCAATGGTGTTTGAGCTACTACACTCTGAATCCTGGGCTTGTGGAATATGCTGCCTGCTGCAAAGCCAAACTCTGTGGAGATGACCAGTACATAGCACTTTGAAAACTAAACTACATTAAAGCTTTTACCTTTGAAATAAGGAAATAACAAACAATTTCAAATTTGAAATGTCCAGTACTGTCATCTTATAGGAAATAATGCTAAACTAGCAGAACGTGAAGATCTCCAACACTCTGACTTGAATTAGAAAGTTACCACATTTTCTAACCTGTGATTCATGAGTTGGGTTTAATGCACTAGTTCAATATTAATAAAACTATAAAAAAAATTTAACACTGATTAATAGTGTAGAATTATTATTATTATTATCATTATTATTATGCAATTACTGAATACTTAAACAAATTATTTTAAATCTATGTTGTAGCTCTTTTTCATATACATACATCTATATTGTTTCAAATGACCCACAGGTCAGAAATAATACTATATGCATGGCTATTATTAGACTTTTTAATCTTTCTTACACTTGTTTTACTATAAAATCCCACTGCTGTGGGAAGAGATTCATTCTTAAAGGAACAGTTCATGTACATTTGCATTGTGCACCATGTAAAGAATTTTCATTACAGAGATATCAGCAGAGATCATAAATTGGAATTTTCCTATCAAAAATAAGCAGTAAAACCCACTGAATCACTAAGTAGATAGAATAATGAACTATATACTTGTCTCTAAGTGAGCTGGCCAGGGACAGCTGTGCACATAATATATTTCTTACAGAATTCCTGTGCAATTAATAGGATGAAAGCATTACTGCAGATCTCACAATTTAGCTAGGATTTGTGGTTCAGTTTGCCCATACTATCAAGTATGAAGTTAGACACATTAAATAGAAGCTGTTTGCTAAAAGCAAGTGTATTCTAAGAAAAAAAAAGTAAAGGTAAAAGATAATATAGTGCAAATAGATTTGTTTGTGTGAGAAGCATTCTTTTCCTTGGAGAAGTGAAAGGAGAACATGCCTTTCCCATGAGAATACGGATAGTAAAGGGAAAACATCTCACACATTTTTCACTTTCTGAAGGGTCAGGAAGAGCGTACTTTTCCAACTCCTTGCTGGGCCTTCGAGGAATAAAGAGAAAACAACACTGCCACTGATCAGAAAACTAGTGAAAGAAAAGACAGGATAGTGAACAATTCTAACTGACTGAATCTTTGGCTTGTCTTCTTGATTAGTATTTTTTTAAGTAGAGAATTTTCTAGTCTTATTATCACATTTCAGCTGCTTCAGGCTGCACTGTCCCTGACACATATGACCACTTAGATGTGAAAATGCTTAGGAAAAAGGACTGTTATAGAAAGGAACTGCAGAAACAGAGGGGCATATTGTCCAAAACCAAGAGTTAATAACAGCTAACAAAAAACCTAAAATTAATAAAAATATCTGAACAGGCACGCTATAACTATTTTTTATTACATCACTCTTATTTACTAGAGACACCTTTGCACAAGGAAGCAATGATGTCCACAGCATCTCACTCTCTATGGCAACCAGAACGGTTAATCTAACTTTTTTCTTGATTCTGAAGTGCCCTACTGAACAATACATTCAGAGACATTGACTTAGATAATAATGGGAGTAGATAAACAGCTCTAAGTAACATTTGGAAACTTCATTAAATTAATGGTTAAATTATCATTCATGTAAAAGTCTCATTTAATATGTGAATATGCCAAATATTTTATAGATAGATATTTTGATTAGAGAAGGTACAGAATTTAAGAGACCTTGCTTAGGTTTCCTGAATTTGTCACACCTACAAAATATTTTAAGTAGCTTTCAAGAAAAACATTTTCTGAGGTTATTGAAAACTCCTAGGCTGCATTAGAATAAAGTTTTATCTGTGTAGACTCGTATTATTCATCTGTTGGAACATATGAAAAATATAGCAGTGAAAATTAGAAAATACAGACGCATAAATATGAAATATAAATAGAATAATAAATAATAAAGATCTCTTTGAATTCTTCCTAAAAGAAAAAAATTTTCATTCTGAATTCAGGTGAAGGTCAGGCCTAGCTCCTTTAGAGAAACCCATCTGCTCATATATAGTGTTCTTGGGATTTACAATAGATCTTTCCCAGCATTATGGGACTTTATTCCATGGCCAGCTCAGAAAGCCAACGCTCAGATTTTAGAGAGATTATGTCCTTGCTATATCTAGCAGAGTTTAAGGTCCCTCTGAAAGAAGTGCAGCTCACACAGAGCAAGACTGGTCTGAAAACAGCCAATATGAGGAAAAGGAGCATGACCAAGGGGTTTGCTTCAGAACTAAGCTGTGGCTGCAAAACAAAAGCCCCAACGTAGACATAACCAAAGGCCACCATCTGCAGTTTCTGGCATGCACTGAAGTTTTGATTCACAAGAAAATTAATATGAAAAAGAGAGGATAACTTCACACAAATAGAGTTCGTGAGATGTGTACAGTGGCTTTCAAGGAGCTCTATCAGTGTCCCCCAGCACTAATACTCAGAGCATTGCTCATAGCTACAGGAAATTAAAAGCTCAAAACACAGTTGATGCTGTCTGACAAGAATGGTGAGCACAGGGACTGACACGCTGCATTTGGGTCTGGATTTTATGTGGAAGGGACAACTTTTTTTGGAAAGCATGATCCTTAAAACCTGACATGAGACTGTTTCCTTATAAAATTGTGGACTCATTAAAATTGTGGAAGTCCTAGGTATCTCAGTTATGGTCTCCATGTCCAACTAAGAAAATAACATAGCTTAGGTTCCAAAATTCTCTTGACATCTAAGAAAAAAGCATCTTCCCCTGCCTACCTCTGGAAAAAATTCTAAACTTCCACACTCTTTCACAACAAGTCTGATAGAAGGGAATGACAAAGATTTTGTTTGCTTACTGCACTCATGAGAGAGTCCAGCACGCTGACAGCGAATGCGGTTCCACATGCGAAGGGCTGCGTGAGGTACAGTTCTGTGTCGGGATCATCATCATCATCTTGGTCCAAGAACTGAACATTTGAATCATTTACTGAAAATAACAATAATAATATTGAGAGTAAAATCGAAAGGTGTCTCTGGGTCACCAGCATGTGACCTTACACATCACACAGTCAAAGAAAAAGAAACGGCATATGTCTGGAAACACAGACTCGTGTCTTTGACGTCACTGAAAATGAAATCAAGATGGATGTGAAAATGTGCATTTAAAAATCTGTTGCTCGTTATCTTGCTCGTAAGAGGTGACACTTATTCTTGACAGGTTCCTATACCTTTCCTGTGTAGCAGCTTCATGACCAGTTGCCTGCACTCAAAATTAGATACATTATGCTCTTGCATATTGAGACAATCTTGGTATATTGGTGGGGTACAGTGGCTGAGGCTGGATGCATGTACAGTGAAATGTTATCACATCTAGACACAAAGTTAGAACCCCATTGTAAAATAAAGGCTGTCAATAAAACTCTGATATAGCCCACAGGCATCTGTTAGATGTGCTGCTGTGATTCTTACTGGAGTGGTGTTAATGCACTTACGGCTCAGAAGAGGATAAACTGTCCCTTTAACATGCATCTATCTGAATGAATGAGCAGTTATTCTCTTGCAGCACTGCCTTTTGTTCAAATATTTGTCTCTATAACTTCACTTTCTCAGCCACGAATTCTACATTAGCCAGTGTGAAAAAGAATCTACATCAGGCGGTTTTAGAGAAAAGCCCAAATAAAGTAGTATTTGTCATTTTGACTTTCTCTGGCATTTCATTGTCACAGTTAAGCTCTCTGCTTCCAACTCATTCCAACTAAAAGTAGTTGTTTCCTTGAGATCAGTGTATCAAGTGGATCATATTTCATGAAATATTTCATTTCCATATTAGTCTCCCTCAGGCATGAAAGCACAGACTGCTTAGCTATGCCATTGAAATACCCTTCAACTTACTAAATGACAAATTAATTTCAGTTCCCATGCAAGAAAGGGAAATGAAAAACTTTTTGAGCATTTGAAACTGCACACACTGACTACATCCCTTTTCCCCATGTGAACACATCTCCTGAGCCAACCCAGCAAACTTTGAAAATAACATGAGAGCTGCTGTTAACTTGATCAGATTTCAGCTCTGGACTTCTTAAGTCAGAAATTCTTCTGCCTGCTATTCTGATCTTCCTTCTCATATGGTTTCATTCCTTTCCATATAGTTTTCTTGTACATCCACTCAGTTTCCCAACCCTCTATATACTGTGCTTGCCACGTTTAGCTTACTAAACACGAATTACTGCAGATAAAGCCCCATGATAGCTGTCCTAATGAGATGAGAATAGAATTTAAAATTCTTGCCTTTGCACTCCCTGATGTAATTGTTAAAACATAACACCTTAGAAATGTAATAAGATAAATGTTCTGCCCTGGGAATCAGAAGACTTTCATCCAAGAAAACACCACCATCCATGATACAGATTTCTTTAGTACAAAATGTATCAATTTAATCTCCAGATTCTTTAGCAATATAGTATTTGAAAGCATTCTGTATCATTTCAAAATGTACTTTTTGAACAGCTTGTACCTCAGTTTAATTTGCTAGTTGAGAGTAGGCACTATTGACAGTAGCATTCTTTTTCCACTTCCATCTGGCAGACTAACACCTGACTTAGACACCATGCTAGCCACATGTGGGGTCAGTTCCTACAGATCTATTGTGAATTCTGTAGGTGTGTGTTTATCCTCAGTATCTTTGTCTTCCTGGTGCAAGTTAGCACACTGGATCTCTGGGCCAGGAGAGCTGGGTTTGAACGGGTGCTGCTGTGCCACAGGGAAAAGCTCATCAAATGCTGCTCCAAAGGCTGGTGAGAGTGCTCTGTATTGAGAGGGAACCACGCAGAGGCTTGGCTGCTTCTCAACAGCTTCAAAACCTGAGCTTCTGAGAAAAAGCCTACTCTACAAAATAAACAAAAAAATAGCTTGAGGGAAAGTATGATGCTTTGGGTTTTTTTTCTGGTATCTTTTACTTCTTCTTGGACTTCCTATGAAAAGCTGCTAAGGCATGTCCACCAAATTGACAACAGGCTGAAGTAACAAAAAAGAAAGAGAAAGAAGAGAGAAAAGGAGAGAAAAATTGGTGTAGGAGAGTGAGGGCCAGGGAGGTGAGGACTCAGGCCAAAAAAAAAGAATTGGTGAGGAGGTGCTATGAAAACAGCCGGCAGGTCAGACGAGTGTGATCAAAGGTTTACTGATGCTGCGTGAAAAAAAATCATTAAGAAAGACCAGAACAAGACAGTCAATTTCAACCAGAACCACAAATAAAACACATTCAAAGCAGTGCCATGAGGGTAGCCCCTCTGATACAGCCAGATAAATAAAGGAAAAGCTGATGACAGTAAGAATAACAACAACAGAAAATAAGACAGTGATGTGAAGGAAAAAGGCACTTCTTACCCAGTTCAGTTATCATTAGAATGTGGGTTCCACTGTTTTTTTCCTGACTGATTGAAACCAAAGGCAGAAGTTTGCCAGGCTTAGCTAGTAAGTAAAGTATTTAGGGGGAAAAGAAAGTACAGAAAGAGAATAAAGTAAGGGAAAAGGACAGGTAAGGCTCTAAAAAATAAAACTGAAAAAGAAAACAGAAGGACAAAGGACCACAAATCAAGTTTGTATTTGCCATGAAAGAAACAGAACAGCTTCTGCACTTCACATCACACCACTCGACAACATAAATACCCACACCTAGAGAGGAAATCAGAGTCTAGTTACCTACCATCATCGTATTCTCAGGAGTGAAATATCTCATACTATTATACAGAGTTTGGTTACACATGATTAAACAGTTTTGGACCATGAAGAAATAAACAAATGGCCTCTTACAATTGATTAAATGCACAGGAAGTATCTGCTCATACTTACTCTGGCTTTTTTCCTTTTCTAACCTTAGCCCAAAGACCCCTGCTTGTTTGTTACACTGTGCAAAAAGCATCTTGTCTGACAGAATATTTATTTAAGAAAATGGAGAAAACCCAAAGGAGGGAACTATATATTTCAATTATTCAAATAAAGTGAACCAACTGTTACTAAACTTTCTTTAGAGAGATTAATTCAAAACAGTTATCAAAAGAGAAAACAGTGTAAGATACAGTATGGGTAATTCTTCTATAGCTCCATAAAAAGGAAAGAGGGAAAAAGACAGGGGAATGTACATGGAGGGATAAATGTTAGCTTGTCTTACCTAGCTCTGTTATAATAGGGATGTTGGCTCCTGTTGTAATGGAGGGTTGACGTAAAAGGCCATGGACTGGACTGTTGTCTGGAGATGTCCTATCCATCCCAGGGGGTGTAAAGCCTAAAGGGAAAAAAAGAATAAAAAAGGAAAAGAGACAAATAGAGAAAGGTTACAGAGGACAAACTACACCAAAAAAAAAAAAAATCCCAATGCAAACACCTTTCCTTAAACAGCAATTAAGATTTTAAAGAATACTGTTTTTAAATGGTAGCAGAACCATGAGGAAAAAACTGCTTCCATTAGCCAATTTTAGGTTTGATCAGATATCAAGATTTAAAATTATCTGTTTTCCAAGAGCACAACCACCATGGAAGGGCTTTTGTAATTTTCATGTGTACCATTTATAATATGCATTGCTATGACGATCACAATTGTAGGAATACTGGAATGGAAAGGTCCATTCTAAAAGACAAAGAGGATGAAAGGAAAAAGACACAGGTTTTCAAATGGTATGTGAGGGGATTGCTTGAAAAGAACAGGAAACAGTGACAATTTGGAGGAAACAAAGGTGGGACAAGAAATATGTTGGAAGGCACTCGAAGAAAGAACAAAATCTGGAAGCCAGCAACATTCACCTTTAAAAAAAGACCGTTTTCAGCCAGATTCTCTACAGTTTGAAATGGAGCCCTTGACACTGAGCATTTTTTATCTATTTTTTTTTTCTTTAAACAAAAAATACCCAGCAAAACCTTTTGGAGTTTGATTGTAAGTACTGAAAAATAGTAGCAGTAATACAAAAGCAATAGCAAGACTGGAAATTCACCACTGAGACTAATGCTTTCCATCTCCCTTATCCAGTAATGCTATAGAGAACATGGGAATGCTCATTTAATGTCATTGCAGAAGTGATGGTGAAGCTAGAAAATGACTTTATGGTTTCATATAGACCAATATCAAGGCAGCATTTTTAGACAAATATTTGTCTGCTAGGAATAAAATTGAGCCAAGCTTACTTTAAACCATACTTTTTTTAAAAAATTCCTTTTTTTTTTTTTTTTCTATATATTCCCAAGTTCTTTGACTTCACACCTGACATCCAGGGACAGACTTCTGGTCCTCTGTCACTAGTCCTGAATCCTCCATACACTTACAACTAATCACAGCCAAATTAATTCCTGACTTAAATTCACTATCTTCTTGCAGTGTGGAAACTGTTTCGCTCCATTAAATTCATTGATAGATTCACTTGTTACTGAATTCAGAGGAAGATGACACAATATTATCTACCTTACCTTTCTTCAATTTGGGGACCAATTTACAAACCAGGAAATCTCTAAACTAAATTGTAGTTGTTAGCATATCATACTGGTTTTATATTGCCTTAAGGACTTACAGTTCTCTTCCAGTGATAATTACATCGCTCTTAAACTGCTCCTAAACTACAAGGACCATTAGATCTGGGTTTCTTGATTTAATTTTCTCTTTCCATTTATCTATCCCTATGTTTTCTCTGTATCACAGAGAAATCACATACAGGTAATAAAACTAGAACCACCGGGAAGAGACTTAGCTCTTACCAGGTCCTGGTATCAATTTCATTCATAGATGCAACATGGTGATTGTGCAGACAGGACATTTTAAAAAGGGAGTGAAAAGTCTGCAAAGAAATTCCTCAGGAGAAAAGAAATGGATACGGTACCTTCAACAGGCTTGCAAGACAAAAACACTGTCATAGAGAAACCTAAGTCAGTAAAGCAGTTCTATATAATATTACCAGTGGATAGAAAATCTTTAGAAAGCGTATTTCTTAGAAGTAATAGGAAATGTTAACAGTCACTCATGTAATACCACCTGTTGTGCTTGAACTCAGGAAAACCAGCTTGTTACAGTGAGTTGTAGTCCCAGCCAGTTTCAGTTTGCAGATATTTCCTTGTATCTGGCACGATGACTGAGAGCTGTTTTGGCTCTTTGAATGTTTACCTCTTCATGGCAGAGCCTGAGATTCCTCAGGCTTACCAAGTGAGTCTGACAGAGGTGCTTCAGTCACCACCTCATAAGTTACAGGTAACACTGACACTCTCACAACAGCAGAAAAATTAAAGTGGGACTCCAAGGGGTGGAAAGGTTACCTAAGGACAGGTGGGTATTAGTGTGACACCTCCTTCTGCAGCAGGATCCAGTGTTTTAAGTCTTGAGTTCTGTTATGGAATGCATTATTTTAGGAGATGCAAGATACAGCCTCTGTCACATTAGAAAAAGCTCAGGTAGCTGCAGATTCCTTGACCAGCTAAGGTGGCAAGCCCAGTTGGGTCCCCTGCTGAATTACAAGTCAAAATGGCAACAGCAAGACTTTTCATGCTCACTTATCTGAAAGCAGATAAAACTAATATTGTTCTTGCACACTCTAGGGTTTGTACTGCTGGGAGTATCCCTAGAGGCTCTGCTTCTCCCTTTTTTCCTGAAGCCTTTCTCCCCCCATCTCAGGATGCATTTCCTAAACCACCTTCTAGTGAATCAGGCCCTTCAGATGGCAGGAGCACAGCAGTATTTCCCAGTTAAAAGAAAATTGCAGTAAGTTAGTGTAACTCATCTAAATGTGCAAGTTCTTCTTGCCTCCCCTTCACTGCAACGTGCACATACACAGAGACACGCACACTCTCCATCAAAGGCCATTTGTAGCCACCTCTGTAACCCTTAGAAAATTTGTCTTCCTGGGATGGTGTCAGAAGATTGAAGTAAATGTGGCATTTTTGTTAGACACAGATTGTCAGAAGCACTGTAATTGCACACTGCACACATAGTGCATTCAGTCTGAAATGCAGGAAGCATGTTAAAGGGATTGTGTTTTCTCCTTGAATGAAAATAGACTCTTGCCTTAACATTTTTCATCCTACTGTCTTGAAAGATGTGAGAAGGATCTGATAATTTAATTTCCTTGCTCGTATATAATTCAGACTCTTCTAGAAATTTACTTCTAAGAAATATAAAAATCTTGGAGTATTTTCAAGAAAAGGAAAACTGGCATATTTGGGGATTTTGTGTGCTTATGTTTTGAGTCACAAACCATCGAACACCTTCAAGACACATTCCTGCTCCCAAGTCACAAACTAATTTCCATACAGAGGCTATTTTTTTCCTCCAGGAGAGGAAACCAAAAAAAAAGTGCAGGAAACTAACCTGCTTTATCAGAACTTTCATTTAAAGGCATGAAAAACTACAAGTGACAGCTGTGCAGATTCAGTGAATGTGACATTTTTGAATTTCTTCAACTTGACAAGTAAACACCTTAAATCGGTAATGCTATATGCATAATACATGACCTGTATTTTGACATCCATCATCAAATGCTGACTTGAGAAAATACAGGTTTGTACGTCAAGGAATGGCACCCATAAAGCAGGGAGAAATTCAGGTCACAGGGTATTAGGAAAACTCTATTTCATTACAGGAGCCGAAACAAGCTAAGGCATCAGATTTAAGATCCATTTTCAGCTGTGAAAAGATTCAATTCCTCTGCACAGAGCATTCATTTAGAAATGACATGCTTTCCTCACAGCCTCTTTTCATTTTCGTTTTCATATTCCATTTTCTCCTTCAGTCCCCAAACCTTGTTCCATTAATGCTCATAAAAATCATAAAACAGGACTGATAGTTGTGATCTTACAAACATAGTATCTCCTTGTTCTACAAGCAACTGAGGGAGCTCTGCCTGCAATTGCTTAACAGGATCAACCTCTACACTAAACTCACGTGCCTGTGCAAGTCTGAGCATAGCACCAGGAAGGAAATGCAGTGACAGTGAGGGGACTTCTGGAGAAGGAAATTCTCTCTGTCAACAGTTAGGAGGTAAGGTACAGCAAAATCGTATCAGGTCCAGCAGTCACTGCATCTGGTACTAAATTGCTGTACTGGGTGAGTGGTTGATTTTGTACCACTTGAATTGTGCTTTTTTGTGGTTCGTTTTTGTTTTCCTCACTTATTAAACTGGCTTTACCACAGGCCATGAGCTCTTTTCTCACTGTGGGACTTAGCTGTCAGTCACAGTCAACACACCACCACTGGCTATAGTGATAATCACTACAACATAAGAGTTATAGAATCATTTAGGTTTGAAGGGACCTTTAAAATCACCAAGTCCAACCACTAACCCAGCGCCACCAGGTCCACTACTAAACCATGTCACTAAGTGTCACATCTAAATGTCTCCTAAATACCTCCAGGGATGGTTACTCCAACACTTCCCCGGGCAGCCTGTTCCAATGCTTGAAAACCCTTTCAGTGAAGAAATTTTCCCTACTATCCAACCTCCCTTGGCACATCTTGAGGCCAATCTCCTTTTGTCCTTTCACTTGTTACCAGGGAGAAGAGACCAACTCCCAGCTCACTACGACCTCCTTCCAGGTAGCTGGAGAGACCAGCAAGGTCTCCCTTATCAAACTGAGGAAGCTTCAGCAGGAGGCAGCCCACCCTTGTCTGTCTCTGAAACGATGCTGCCAAGCAGTGGATTAGGAATATCATGGCTCTGACAGGAGCAGAGGGTTTGGTCTCACGACATGCTCCAAATCACTGCTTCTCTCCTGGCAGCCAGCAGTCACTGCTTCTCTGCTGGCAGCATCCTCCTTCCCTGAGAGGCAAGGACTCCCATGCCCTAACTCAGCCACCTGCTCTGAAGGAGTTTGAGCCTCCCTGCAGGTCTCTGCAGAAAGCTGATGGTTCAATGTCTTGACTCTGAGCAAAGAGCATTTCCCAGCTCCAAGATACTATTGCTCACAGAAGTAGGTGAAAAACAATCAATTGCATCAGACGCAAAAATATAAGTCTCAAAGATGTTCTGTCTTCGTGGAAAGAGAACACAGGGGAAACGTCCTTCCTAACAGAAGGCAAGATCTTTTTACCAGGGGATGCAGGTGCTCCCCTGCTCTGAGCTCAGCATGGCCAGGTGGCTATAAAACCTTTCAAAATCCCACCTACAGAGGAGTGAGCAGCACTGGGCTTGTGTGCTCTGTGCCTCTTGAGCCAGGCTGACCCGTGGTCCTCCCAGGGACGCACTCACTGTGTCTCAGCAGTAACGTGCAGGTAATTCTGAGATCCACAGTGGCACATTCAAAATTAAGGAATGCTGGCATGGCTAAACATGCCTTCTTTCCACTGAAAGCAACATCAGTTTTGCTCTGTTTATGTGTGAGCAACTGGCCTGACAGCCAAATGATCTGCTGATTCCGCTGGCCATAAAACACCCATGTTTGTTTCTTTGCAGGACACTTGACTGAGTAATGTCCCACAAAATGCAGGAAAATTTGATCTTCGTAACAGTAAATATATTCTTAAAGTTTGCTGAGGGGACCAATAAAGGTTCACTGGGGTTTTCCTGTAGAGGGAAATTTGTCTTGTGGATGTGCACTGCTTCCATTCCACTGACTCCACCAAAACCCAGATGGGCATTTCTGAAAAATGCATTTTTATGCTACATTTGTAAGATATCTTCTATTCTTAAGGATCATAATGGATCCTTTATGATTCCCTTCCCCTTTTTCTCTGCAGCTTTCTTTTTTGCCTCCCTTCCTTTTCAAAGATACACATTTTACTAAAATGGAACTCTGTGTAGGCGCCTGGCACTATCCCAAACTGAAAATCCACTTTACAGACCTAAAGGTTGTGGCCTTTTTATTAAAGCATCTTGTAAATTGATAGTGCCTTTAAATAAAGCTATTTTAGGCAATGATGCCATGGCATTCACTGGATGATATATGCATTAAAGTCTTCAAACATAACTTAAAAAGCATATATACATTCAGCCACCTCTGGTTCACCTAAGGAATATGAGATTAACAATAACACTTTGAGCATATGAATAACACACAAGTGGCGAACTGCCAAACATGCCCCCGACAAGTTATCATGCAGAAATATGGGAGAAGTATTTTCATTAAGCAGAGCTAGCCAAAAAGAAATAACTCTCAAAAAGGACCTCACAGTTGTATCCCTTTGCTACTGTTTGCTGACAATGTCGTTAATATTCCTGTGAATTCAATTGAATGATAGACTATACCTGTTATTCTTCCAAGTACAGCCCTTGGGTATACCTGGAAAGTTCAGCACCAGTCATGCAGCTAAAGAGCTGCTGACATTCATGGGAATCTGCTACAGCCATTCAATTTAGAAACAATTCTAGCTTCAGTGTCCCACAGGGTCTGAGACAGAGAGTTGTAGTTTGGCCTGAGAACCTGGAAATCCTAAATTCTGGCTTCATTTCTGACTTTTACTGCGATTTGTGCTAAAGATCCAATAATCTCTTGGAGATTATCGCTAAAGGTCTGGAAAAGGAGAGGAATGTCGAGAGCAGATGTGACTATGTAAGCTCCCAGCTCTCTCAGAGAGAGCATCTTCAGAGATGCTCCACACCCAAACACAGGCCAAGGTAAATCTACAGAGAGCAGAGGCTGAAGAAGGACGTTTCTCAGCTTTAGCAACCTTCCAATGCTTTGGGACTGGAACAACACCTGGAGCTTTGAACTCAGTGACAATGTCACAGAGAACCAGCTCCCACCTTCCTGCCAAGAAAGTGCTCTTCTTTAATGTCTCTTCATTCACTTTCTGCTGAATTACAGAAACCTACAGCGAAAACGTCCAAATCAAAGCTCTAATGAAAGCACAGGGCAGTGGGGTCAATGCCAGTTTCTGCTCCCCAAAGTGTGGGATCCTTTCTTGGATGAGTTAGTGGCCCCATGTTCTGAAAGGGAAAATAATTTATAGGTCTGCTGGTTCTTGGGCTGCTCTAACAAGGTAGGATTGAGCTGTAAAAACAAAGATCAAGAGAAGGACTGGAGTTTCATCATCTTGAGTTCTAGCACTGAATCACACTACATTGATTCCATTTCAATTGTGAACAGCATAATATATTAGAAAAGCATAATATTTTAAGCCTAGGGCAGAATCATGTATAACTTAGAGGGGTTTGTTCACAGGTACTCATATAAATCTCTTCCCAGTTTAAGTGCTATTTTGAGTTTCACTACCATAAACACCCCAAAAAATGAAGTCCATCTGCAACCGCCTATTTTTTTGTTGTTGTTAGCTTCGTAGGATTTTTTTCCCTTCACAAAATCTTATATGGTAATTACCCGAACCCTAACTCTGTCAAATGTTCACCACAAGCTTACACAACCCAAAACTACCAAAACAAATGGGCTTTCTTTACTAATGCTTTGCAGAGCATAGCCCTAATGTTCACTTTTTCCTATTTTTTCTCACTTTAAGTAAGATAATACATAGTAGCACTTCCCTCAAGTCTGCCTGAATGGAAACTCTATTTCTCTACACAGTAAACAAAAATAAATTTCCCTTTTTTACCTTTCTTTACAAACTTTATTCTTTAATTGTTCCTACTCTCCATTTACCATTTAATTGTTTTCTATACTAGGTGCTTCTAGAGCACAAAGTTGGTAGCATCCAACTGTAGCACAGGTTTGCAGCTAAAATGATTTAGTATATAACAACACCAAGCTCCTTTCAGTTTAATCATTAATCAACCCTGCATATTTAGACCTCAGGCTAAAATAAATGGGCTGAATAAAAATTATCAAATAAATTAAGCTATATTACCTAGTTTAGAGGGACAGGTATTCAATAACCAGAAACAAAATGGAAAACTCACCACTAAAAATGATATATCGGCATGTTAGATGAGACTCTACATTATGTCATTATATCAAAAAAAGTAAAATTTTTCTTAGTGTAAAAAGGAAGAGCAAAGCCAGATATCATAGCAAGTAATCAATTAAAATATTGAAAAATAAAAGTAACAGTGTTGTCCAACATCTGATTGGCAACTACTGAAACATAAATTAAACAAATTTCCCATTGCTGCTTATGGGAAAATTATGCAGATTAGAATTTGATTAGGTTTATATCATGAGACTCAATTTGGACTTTTAATCTATTAAGCTCCAATAAATGAGGCATCTGAATAGCTCCCCTGAGCAGCAACAGTAATAACGACAGCAGTCATTTTTTGGAATATATATTCTGACAATTTCTTTAGCAGACGAGTCCACATCTTTAAGTACAATTACTTTGTAACTTCTACAAAAAATTCAGGTGTTTGCAGTGAGGAAATGGATACACACAAAATGCTTAAACAGACATTTTATGATAATCAACATCTGTCACTCTGTTCCAGCAATATTGTTTTTCCATCAACTTGGACTTACTTACGGTTGACTTCATGGTCTGTGTGGGCTAAACAGTGCCAGCAGACTTGCAAATTACTCAAGCTGGAACTGAGCTGGAAACCTATGGTAAAATGTCATTAATTTCTCTACAGGCTGGGTCAAAACTAAAATCCCACATTCAAGGCTGTCTTGGGGATCAAAGATTGAACTGTGAAGGCTAAAGCGCCATTTTATCAAAGAAATCTGAACTAAATTCCCAGAGCTGAGCTTTGAGACAGGTTGGATTCAGATCAAGACCACCTCTAATTTATCTGGCAGGTATGCTTCATAGCCCTCCTGCATATTTCCTGCAGTCTAATCTATTTGCAAGTATACAAAAGCTCCTCTCCTATATTACTCTATATTGTGAAATGCAACTCCTCAAGCCTGCTGACTAGAGAGCATGTTGTGCACATGTCCTGTCCTGCCAGATTTCACCAAATCCTAGAGGAGCTTTTAGTGGACAGGTTGGCTTATGTGCATAGTCAGGTGCCAGTAGGCAAGTGATTAAAAAAAAAAAAAAAGTATTTTAAAAATTTCAGGGCTTTATTATATGGTCATAGTGGAGGAATATGCATCCTGTGTTCATTTGTGAATATATTTTCTTTAAAAGAGGCTTTAACATGGAATTTAATTCTGGCACTCAAGCTTTCAGCAAGCCACTACAAAGGTTTTCTGCAAGCCAAAACTTTTTACCAGGACCTCAAATTGAACACCATAATTAGGGGAAAATAAATACCAATCATGCTCTTTGTCATTCAAAGGCCTTTTGTAGCACACAACTTCAGAGTAGCATGTCTGTTGAAGACATCTTTGTACATATCATGTGTGAAAATGAGTATCAGGTTGATTTTAACTATACCAGTCTATATAAGGCTAACTCAACCAAGCTTCCCTTGGAAAGCACAACAAATCACACACAACCTTTTCTTTCTACTCTTTTCTTTTTTTTTTTTTTTTTTTTTTTCCCCCCACCATTTAAAAGACCCAAATACAAACTCCACATTTGTGGAATCAGGAGGAATCTGAAGTAGCTCTCTAATTAAGTGTTCATGAATGATATACCAGTAGCAATTTATAAGCTGCTGATAATACTTAAGGCTGTGTTAACAAAACTGCCTGAAGATCAGCAGTCATACCATTGGTGTCACCAGGTTCACCCAATCTATAAAGTGTGGGAACTGTGACTTCAGTCAGAATCAAGAATTCAGAGAGCAACTTATGCCTCTGATGGCCATATCCAAAGCATACAGTCAGCAGCATAAATAAAGAGGTAATTTGGTCAAATATATCAAGAAAAAAGGAAAGGTATTCAGAAAACCAGTGAGGCAAAGTCTGCTCTTAAGACAAAAATTCCATTGCTAAGCTGAACTGTTTTGGCTCACTGTCTTTCTTCTCTTACAAACATTAATCTTAAAAAGAAAATGAATTCCTTATCATGACAGAATGACTCATTATTTTATCAGAGTTTTTTCTAAAATCTATAAGAGTTTCCTTTACCTCTGACAGCTCAAATGTCTCTTTATATTTAAAGAAGTATTAGCAGAAGTATCTCTACACTAGCTCCTTATTTATTTTATTTATACAGGATCTGAAATCCATTACACTAGCAAACAAGCTGGTAAAGACAGTGATAACAGTAAAATGTAATGCGGTATTCTTTAAGTAGTGAAAATTAAATGGCAATCATAAAATGTATACTACAGTTTCCAGTCACAGTACAGACATTCTGTAAACTTCCTGCAGTTTTTTGTGGGGTTTGGCTTGTTTTGGTTTGTTTTGTTGTGGTTTTGGTTTTCAGTATTGACTACTTATTATCACCCGTGCATCTAAATACTATTTTAATCTCTACAAAAAATTAACACATTGACTTTCCTATCTGTTATTAGAAAGTTAAATGGGTTGATAAAAAATAAAATATTCTCTTCCTTGTTTTAATTTCATTAGTACCAATATCAGTGGAAATAGCTTTCCTTTCAATTAGGCATTTTGAATATTTCTTAGAGTCTTTAGTCTACTTATTATTACTTGATAGGATTCTGAGAATAAATATTCAAGTTGCAATGTGGACTTTTGTTGCAGTGAGATAGTTTAAGGAGTGGTAATTTTGGGCCAATCTAAAATATAAATCTGCAGATAAACTGTAAAGGCCGATTTACATGGGACATGGCGAGCAAGTTGCCATTAAAAAAAAATCTAGACAGAGTCCAAATTTTTGGAAGCATTCTGTCTATGTAATTCAGTCTACATCTTCCACAGAAAACAGAAGATATAGCCAGATGAGTTTACATTGCCACAAAAGAACTGGCTATTTAATTAAAAGTTAGAATAGAAACGATTTGCAAATTATTGAGGATTTACAACAGATATATACAGTTTCTAAAATACACTGCTGGATATGTTAAACAAAATGGCCAAGCACCTGTTCTGAATTTGATTTTCTTTACAGCATAAACTAGTTTTGAGCAAGTTCACACTTGTAGCTAATGGCTAGTCGCTTAAGAATGTAACTGTAGGGTTGTTAGTCCTATTAATCTGTCCTCAAACAAATAAGAAACAAAGTTTTCTCAGGCCCTACACTACACTGCCTGATTTCAGCCTCTTGTTCTTTCTTTCTAGAGGAAGAAAAAATGTTTTAAAAATGTATACCTGTCTTTGCCCTCAGCTGGAGGTGCATTACTAAATCACAGAACAAGCAGACTGGCAGAAACTTAGACAGGAAACCCTACATGGCCCTCCAATCATACTGTAAGCCTGTCTATGTGCTTAACAAAAAACTCTGTAAAGCTTACAGAAAATATATATGCTGTTAACAATGCAGGGATACTTTCCCTCTCACTACTAACCAGTAATCATGCTCCTAAATTAGCATTTAGAGTATTTGACAATTTAAATTGAATAGAAAGTTTAAGCAAGCAACCAAAATTCAAATCAACATGAAAGGTGGAATTTCCACTATATTTCCACAAGATCTACTTCAAAGTTCTAAGGAAAGTTTGCACATATTGCTATGACATTACAGACATTTCATAAGACCTTAATCTTGTCTCTAAATAAGCCACTACAAAAATTCCCATTAGCCAAAAACTTATTTGGGTGTGTTGAATAGAAATAAATCACAAGAACTAGTTCAGAACTTTCTTCATCAAAAATTCCTACCATTTACAAAATTAATAATTTACTTTTTCAGCTCTGGTTTGTTCAGATGTTGAAAAGCTGCAAAAATACATTATTTGGAGCACAGCAGTATGGATTCTCCAACAAAGGGTGTGCCTCAAGTCAGCCTGAGTATCCCAATCTGCAGATGCTGAAAGAACTAGCCAGTTCTTGATAATCAGAAGCTAACAAACTTTTAGAAAATAACTAATATGGAAACTCTGGGCTGTCTCATATTTAATCATGTCAAACTTAAATCAACAGGTCTGTCTTGAAAAGAAAATGCCAAAAATTATATAAATTTTATCTAGACGTGTCAAAGTTCTCCAAATCACTAGCAGCTGATAGATTCTGCTTAGTTTCCTTGGAGATCAGAGACTAGGATTTAACTGGAAAGAACAAAAATCTAGCTTTCTCCTTTAATGCTATCAGATTGGTAAAGTCTGATAGATACTGATGCTCTATATCTTCTTCCAGAGTAAACCAAAACCAGTGACATTGATCTCTGAAAAAAACCCATCACCTTTATGAATATAAATAACCATTTATTAAGCAAACAATACGTAGTGAAGCAAAGAAAGACATCAGAATTATGCTCATGAGGCTGCCTGCTGTGGTACATTACTTTCAAACTATCTTGTATTCCTGCAATATATTATCTATATGTTCCATTTTCTTGAAGTTATCTTCATAATCAAGATGCTATCACAAGTATCATGGGCACTAGAACTATTTTTAATTTTCATTTAAAGAGCAATTAAAGAAAGACAATGGATACACAAGATAATAAAGTAAGTGATTAGCAGCATGCAAATGACATAGGCTTAATGATAATACCCTGTTCTATTCTCCAAAGGGCCTGTTGAGAGAAACCCTTCCTACATGTGGTTGTGCAGCTAATGTGCCTCAGCCTACAATTACAACATTGCTGACACCATTAACCACTGAAACAACATCACTTCATGAAATCCTTGTTGTCTCATTAAAATGCAAAGGGTCAGGTAATTTACCAGCATTGTGTGTCTACTTTTGTTGTGGGTAATTAGCAAGCATTACCCAGCATGGACTCCTACTGGGAAACAGTTAAACTGTGAAATATTAAAAAGAATTTTTTTATATTTGACGGGAATTTAAAAGATTTCAAATTATAGCCCCAACATACCTCTGTATTCACAGCCATCAAACACAGACCTTTTACACACTTAATGTCATAGGATTTTTATGGTTGGTTATTTCTGGAAATTAACTTCAAATTTTAAAATTTTTCCTTACTATAATTGGATCTAAATACACATCTTCTTATGCGATTAGGAACTTTTATAAAATACACAGAGGGAGATGCAAAGCACCTTACAGTTTCTTAAAATCGTACATATGGTTTCTTAAAAATCAGCTTTTTAAAAGTTAAAACACAGAGGTTGGTGCAGTACATTCTAATACTCATGTTCCCTTTCGTCTTGCTAATTGCAGCCTCATATCACTACTTAAGGGGACCTTGATAACATTCACTATTGGCTCATGTCTTGTCAGGGAGCAGAATGGTCTCTTATTCTTTAAATGGAAGTTTTGGAACATAAAGCACATTCCAATAAAAGTGAACAGAAAATTATGAATTCATTAAACTACTTTGGTATCTTGTGCTATATATAATATTTATATTCCAACTACTGTAAAATATGCTTTAATATCTTTAGGCAACTCTAAGGACTTAAATATTTATAAAATGGCTAAAGATAAAGTATAGCTCTCTTATTCCTACATACAGATGATGTAAGGCATGCAATCAAAGACAATAACACTTTCAACCCATTTGTCATCTTAAAGGAGCCTTTCAACTTCAGATCCCTTGTGTGCAATCTACATAAGAGTTGTTGCCTACATAGGCAACTCCAGAGGAGTTTGCTCCTTAAAAACTACCAAGAGTGCTATACTTCACATAAAACAGGGTTTTCTGAAAATGGAGACAAAACTATAAATTTGCAGGGAAAACAGCTCCAAGTGGGGCTTCAAAATACTGCTGTATTTATCTCTGGGACATCTGGGAACAGGAAGCATTTTGATTTAATATTTCATAACATAGAGGCAATTGCTTCCTTGCCTGGTGTATAATTAATGCTCATAAAAAGAGTGCATTTTTTTTATTCTCAGCATCAGAAATGCACAAAATAGTACACCTTCATAATAGGGGGTTTGCTTTTGAGATGTTTAACAGCAAATAATAATAAAATTGAGTTACCATAAATTTATAACAGTTTTGGGATGCTTAAATATAGTTTAAGTGTGAGATCACATATTTGATGTACTGTATTATCTACCTCCTTCGTCCTGCTTTATTTTTCTCTGGTTGAAGCAGAACATATCTTAAAGTAGAAGAGGAAGAAGCAATCGTGTAAACTTAGAGGTATTTGGGCTAGGACCTTACAGCATTTCTTAAATACACAGAAATTGTGTCAAAAGGATGTGTCTCTCCAGCCATTCATCTAACACATTTTTAGTGTTTAAAACGCAAAAGAACTGAAAAACCTCTTTTGTTTAATAGTTTTTCTTTCTTTCCAGGAAACATTAGAGAGAGGTGGGAAGCTACTCTGTGTGTGTAATTCCAGTAGGCAACATTGGTGTCCAGCTGCAAGGAAAGGTACCAAAAAATATGAAGGATGCTGCATGGGATTCTTCCTGTCTAGGGTTTAATGTCAAGACTGGCAGCCTAGCAAGGTCCTAACAAAGCTGGTTTCTACAGCACAGGAAAAAAGTTAAGTGAAAAGCCTCTCTCCCACCCAGTCTCTCTAGTTTATTTAAGTCCAAATCTTGCAAAGACCTGCACATAATCTAACTTTACACAGGTGGACAGTTTCATTGAAGTCAGAGAGATTTATTAACCTGTATAACATTGAGCACATAAGTTTTGGAACAAGCAAGGCATTAGATTGTAAACTTGCCAGGGCAAAGGCCATATTTTATTCTTGTATATATCAGGACTATGACAACAAGCTCTTAATTCCATCTAGAGCTCCAGTGTGCTACCATAAAATAAATAACAGCTATCAGCTGATCCATCTAGTTCAGCAGGATAAGAAATTATGTGCATGTTGCAAATAGGTAATACTGAGTTATTTATCACTGTGACCTGATCTTCAAAAATTGGACTATTTTTTGTGAGTAAATAGATAAGGGACATTTATCATTTATCTCATTTTTCAGTTATTAACTTCATTACATAGGATGATCAGCCTTTGTTTTGAAAAGTGCTAATGAAACCAAACTACAACAAACACTTCAATATTCAGTTAGCTAAAAAAATAATCACTCAACCAAGTAGAAAAATTTGTTAATTGGATCATTAATATTTTTGAAACAACTGATGCTAACAAAAATACAAGGAATTCTCAGAACCCAGTATAACACCATCCTTAATCAGATGTTACTCCTACTATAAACTATCAGTCCAGCAAAACAATAACCCTGATATCAAAGCAAAAAAACATTTTTGAAAACGTAACTGTTAGGATTGATATTGTCTTGGAGAAAGTCTTTCAAAACATCGGTGTGAATTAGGTAATTATGAACAAACTTTAAATATAACAAGCATTCTGCAATCTTAAAGACATTGATATAAAAAGACACTCAGGAATCTAAGTGTTGAAAAGAATAAAGCTAATGTCATAGCTGACTTTGACGCCTTAAAAACTACCCCAAATCTTTCACTTTCTGCCAGTACTATTCATTTATTTATTTTTAATATTACATCTACATTTAACATTCTACATTTACTTCCAAGCTTTCTTAAGGAGGTTAAGTAGCTTCTTAATTCTGCAATTATTTAGTGCAGCTGAATAGAGTTTGATTTTCTGTACTTGAAATTAAGGTTTTTTATTCTTCTGTTTTCATGAAATATAACAAATTAAACATAGGACTGGAGTTGCCACAGAATACTGAATTCCATAAAAGCCTAAAAATTACCTTCATCTATGATTATCCAAACCTATATTCTGAAATATTAACTTCAAACATTTTGAGTATAAAATAAGAGAAATAGGATTCAACATTCACTAAACTCCCCTCCTTCAGGAGGGGAGTTTAGTGAATGTTGAATTTTTTTACATTATTTTTTAACATGCAGTCTGCAGTTTTGAATTTATAAAGTTTTCTCCAACACATTGAAATACAGCTATCTCCAAAAATGACACAAAACCTTTGCTAAAAAAAAGCACTTCAGACAGTATTTATCTTTTCCCCTTATTTAAGAATTTTCTCTCACTTTCAATCCCAAAAATATGGTTGTTCTGCCTTTTGCTAACATTTCAGAGACAAAGCAATCAAGATGTATTGATCTGTAGAGGTGGAAAAGAACATATTATATCTACAAGCACAATGAAAAGCAGATCTCAAATTCATTTTAGTAAGAAATTTCTTGCAGCAAATTGTGAGACTAAGTTGATAAAACTTTGCAACGATATGAGAATTAATGATCAAATTGTGAAACAGATCTTATGAAATCTGTGGCTGTTTCTGTCCTTTCAACTGAAGTAAGGGACAACTCCAACAAAAGGTGACTGTTTTAAGTGATTTTTAAAGGAACTAAATCAAATGGAATTAAACTTGTACTGTTTAAATTTTACCTTGTGCAATCTGTTACACTTGAAAGTCAGTATGTAAAATTCTGAGTATGTTTGCTTCATTTTATAGGGTTCTGCCCAGAAGAATCCTGCCATGATGCATGAAATGTATTACCCAGGAGTTCATCCAATCTTCATGTTTTGCTCTTTATTCTTTCTTGTTGGAGGATCTATTATGAGAACAGTAAACGAAGGCCCTAAAAAGATCTCTCATGTGTTGAAATAGTGTTCCTAGGGAAAATTCTCGTAAGTTGAAGTCATTTAGAAAACAGCTGCAATTGTTACTTTGCTGAAATACGTCTCCACTGCTGTACTGTGATCTGTCTTAGAATGTCTATGGACAAAATGTGACTATACAGCCTCCCCTTTCTGTACTTTAGACCTGCTTGGAGCTATAAGATCACTTTTCTTTATTGTTTAGTAAGTGTTTTTTAATGAAATGTACTGCTCTTATTATATAGGACTCAAAATAAGCTCTAAATCACTATCGAATAAAAGAAAATTATTGAGTTGGATATCTAAAGTTACTGCCCAGAGGCTACTCTGGTACAGTATTTATAAATCTCTAAACAGTTAGGTATAATTGTCTTTCTGGGTTTTGGGAAGAAAGCCAAATAGCAGCTTTAGTTACAACTGAAGATAAATATTTTGTGTTGGGCCATGTTCATCTGGTGGATAAAATAACAAGTAAATTCCAACCAAGTAGGACTTCAAGAAAAAAAACAAGAAACATGAAAAATTAAATGGGAATAGCCAATAGATGATACTTGAAGAAGAAAGGATGGAAATGTCAACAAAATGAAGGAAAGGAAAATTACTGGAGGCCTCCCAACTTAACAGCCAAGGCAGAACCCATACCACACTCAGTCCTCCTGGGTGCTCTGGAAAAATGTTATGATTGAAGAGCACATGTTATGACTATGGATCTAATATTCTCTGGTCTGCTCTCCAAAATACTTCTTGATGAAATAATCTCAATTTCTGTTTGAGGGAAGAGAATGAGAAACAGAAAAGAAAATAAAAACCAATCTCCAGTACCTGGGGGTGACCTTTTTCTCCAACACACACACACACCTCTTTACAGATCTTTCTAGGAAGACAATCAGTCAAGATCAATAAGAGGAAGTCAAGATAAACACAGGGCTTCCTTGTCACAAATAAAACATTTGCTAGAGTTTATATATAATTTTCTGAAGAGGTGGGCCAAGCTCCCCCTTTACAGCATTTTGTACTCCAAAATCTGAGATATCTTAATGAAAGAATAGTTTGCAGCAGCTTCAATGGGAAACACCTAAGCTCTGTCCTTGGAATCTAGGTTCTAGGTCTCCCAAAGGCAATGAACTGCCCTGATGATTTCCACAAGCTCATTTTCAGGACATTGGAGTCTGCAGCCAGCCCTAACCTCCAGCAAGCTTACAGAACTGATTTGAAACGATCAATGCAGACAGCCCTGGGAACATTTTCAACGTGAGAACTTTCAACAGCACAGGTTTAATTCGAAAGAACTTCCTCTTTTTGAGTAGAAGTACACATTTTATGTAAAGTAGACCAGAAAATCCTTTCAGAACTGTTAGTAAGCTTTTCTTCCCAAGGAAGGCAGCTTGTTTCCACACACAGTTCTGTGCAGCCATGCATTTGGTCATATGTTGCCAGACAGCTGATGATGAACATAGATTTGACAACTTAGATAGTTTGCTGCCATCCCCTCTGGATATGCCAGGTCATTTGTAGCTCTGGTCCAGATTATTATTTTTTTCCTGTGTCTTGGAACTTGGAGTTGGATTTCTCTTCTGTGGAAGGTCAAGGCAGAGCACTGTGCTTGGATAAGATGCAATTCTGGCCAGATCAGTTATGACTTAAGATAGGCAAGCCAGAGGACAAAAATATTGCTGCACTACTTACAGGTCCAGATAATTACTGTTAACCAGTTAAAAAAATGGGGATATTTTAACACCATAAGGAGAGTCTTCAAGTCTTCATTTCAATATGCAAGTGGCTGTGTGTGTTTTAAGTTCATCTTGAACTAGTAATAAGAAAATCCTTTGCTAGTGCAAACCAGATTAATTCAGAGCTGATTTTTCAGCTGTTAACTTAATCTATTGGGAATTGCCAGCCCAATTGTTAGAGAACTTTCCCTTTCAGCAAAGTTTGCCGTCGTGTGTCCACCCACTTGTTCTTTCTACAAGATCTTTCCTCTTGGATTGCACCTGGGGTTCCATTTCAAAGCTATGTCCCTGCCTGTAAAGGGTATGTTTGGATGGATACAGAGGGTTCTCTAGTGATGGATCTTTATAGGCCTAGGACTGAGAGTGACTGGTGTTAAAGCAGGTGATGAGGATGAAGTTCTAGGAAAAAAGGAGTGAAATCCCAAGATTTGTGGATTCTTTACTTGCTACCAACTTCAAGCAAAGGAGTTATGGATATAGCCCTGTACTTCAACACTTGCCAACAATTATGGATTTTCTGATGGTTAAATAAATTTGCATCCTGGTTTTATGGCACTCTTCTTGTACTGGTGTCATCTTTTGCCTAAAGCTGAAATGAAATAATCACAGATACAAACTAGAAAGATCCTTGTATATTCAATAAGCTATCAATTAAGTGACTGTATTTTTTTTTCAGAAATGTAAAAATAAATTATATATCAGGTTTCATATGAGATTCCACTGCTTAGTGACTACATAACTATATATATAAAATAATATTTATTTACTCAGAATAGCAAGGGTAAGGTCATACTGATAAATCCCTCACCAAAAATCTTGCAGCTTAGCCCATACATCTCTTAGACTGCTCACATATTCTGTTTTATTTCTTCTCTTTTCAACACCCTGTCACAGGTCAACTGACCTTCTGCCTCCAGATTTTCTAGTGTCAGTGTTTCTGATGAACAGTAATAGAAGCAACATATAAGAAGAACACAGAAGATCTGAAGCATGATATTGATGAGGATGTCTTAATTCAAAATCATACATTAAAATCTAAAAAAACTCAGACTGAAAATACTGGAAATGTAAAATGACAACTTGCTCTGTAAAAAAAGGTACTTAATTGTCAGTAAGAATCTGTGAGTTTTTTCTAATACGCTGCTTGTTGACCAGCAAAAGTTGAATCACCTGGTTTATGTAATTGTCAAGATAGTTGTGTCCACCGTATGTTAGAGCTGCATTTCACAGACAAAAATGTCACATTGCATATAATTTCCAGTAAAGTTTGTGCTATCTACTGATCTAACTGCTTCTGACAGTCTAATCATTTTGTTCAAGGTCTTTTATGAAAATTTACTGTATTGAAAGGAACACAACCAATTCAGGAGTTGTGGATTTTATAAACAGAGAATTTACTATGATGATTAATTTTTGAAGCAACTGGGCTTGCAAGTTGCACTCCTTATCCAGTGCTCCTAATTAAAATAGGCTGGTGCTTACCTGCCTTATGTCACGCCCTGTTTCTCCAGAACAGCTATGGAAAGAGTCACCTTTTATTTTTTAACATGCAGTCTGGTATTTACAAGAAGAAACGTAAAAAATTTCTAAGAATGTGTTCACCTATTGCTCCTCTGCATCAGCAACATTCAAAAAGGCTAAAGGGATTTGGACTATGACCAGTGTACACTTCTTGACCTACATGGGGTAGTGCTGCAGCAGCAACCTGGGTATTAGAGAGTCACAGAACAATTCAGTTTGGAAGGGACATCTGAGGGTCTCTGGTCTTATTTCCTGCTCTAAGCAGGGTCAACTATGAGGTCAGATCAGCTTCTTCAAGCTTTATGCAGTCAGGTCTTAAATACCTCCAAGGACGGAGGTGTTCACGTGGTGCACAAGACTGGATATTGACAGGTTTCTCTATCCTCACTGAGGGATGATCTGACCCTGTGTACTCCCAGAGGTAAAATACAACTGTCGAGTGCTGGAAATGTCTCTAACTTCTGAGCAAAGACAGAAAATTCTCTCAGATTGTTCGTGCTCAAGAGGAGATTCTTGATTATTTTAATTATGTGTGCAATAGGAGAGACATTCATCTAAAATTCACCTAAAATTTAAAGAATAGCCATTAGCCAGTTAGTGGAAGTACTGATTTAGCTTGGAGATACAGAATTTCAAATGCCAGGTCTAAACCAGCAAAACAAGGAACCTCTATGCTGGTCTTGCACTTCTGCAATGAGTTTCCTAATGAGTGTCCTAATGACAATAAGCTATCAGAGTTTGAGCACGTTGGTCACACAAATTTATGAAGAAAGAGGTCTAAAATATTTGGGGTTGGGTTATTTCCAGACCACAGATTTGAAACTTTCAACACTCATGGGATTGAAAACAGTTTCTTCCTTTTCTTCTCTAAATCTACTTTTTATCCAGAAAACTGTCCAATTTGACTTTGAAAACTTCAAACTTTTAGCTTCCTGGTACAATTTAATTCCAGTATTAAATTTCACTACTTTATTGCTGATACTAAGAAAGAAGTTTCTGTATTCAAAAGTTACACTGCAGCCTCTGAGTTTTGGCACATAATTCCTATTTCCTGATTAGAGTGTAAAGAGGAAAACCTGAACTTAATCTTAGTTCTCATAGTCCTTGAGGGAAAACTATCTCTAGATCAGGCTCACAGGGAAACTGCAGACCAAAGCACAATCCTTTCCACCTACATTTATAGCAGAACTAGATCCAGAGGGAATATTTACTGCTGCAGTTAATAGGTTTATCAAAGGTAGGACTTCAGCTGCATAAGCTGCAAGACCCTTCAGGGATGGGAAGATGATTGTTTTTACACTGATGGTCTTTGCCAGGGTGCTTATGACTGCTTTGCAGCTGCTTTGCACAGACACATATGGTGTAAAATAGCCTTTGGCTACCTATGAATCAGTCCCCTACTCTCAGGAAAGATTGAAAGATTTTGTTCAATGTCCTTAAATGGGATGAGTACATGTCAAACCATGGGAAGGAATGAGCTTTGAGTTAATTCTCGGTGGCTTCTTGAGCAAGAAGGCGCCAAAGCTGTAAAGAAAATTTAAAGTTCTTACTCTTTTCTATTTTACTTTTTGGCCTGTGTTACTCAAGCTTGTATTTTCTCTGTAGTTTAAATGTGTTTTACATAAAAAGAAATTTTGTTAGACAGAAACTTCAGGTATTCCAAAGAATAACTGCAAGTTATCATTGGTTATATAACAGCAACTCACCCTGTAAAGGAAGCCACAGCGAGAAAATGACATTTTTATATATTATCTAGGAAAATTGTAAAACGAGAAAAAATGCCAGTTTCATGTTCATTCATTTTTCCTCTGAAAGATGTGCTTTGTGGTGTAGCAGAGAAACTACGTGACTGTCCCTTTAAAAGCCATCATACCAATCAGCAGGTTTAACTGTCAAGCAAGCTGATGTAGTGCTCTTTGAATTACTGAGTGAGGGATATTCTTCCTGCCAGGTCCTGTCCCCTGTAGGCACTGCAGAGAAGTATTATAGGGCAGTCCTTACCTTGGGAATTAGCCTGCAAGACCCCAATGCTGTCATCAAACTGCATAGATTTGATGTTGAGTGACGCCAAGATGCATTCCTTGTCCTGCAGCGAAGCATCATCAATATTATTCTGATTGGCTGACAGGATAACGCACATGTCGCAGAGGTTGATGTTGACAGCCCTTAAATCAGCCCGACTTAATGGCGTACCCTTCGGCACAGGGAAAAAAAAAGGGGGGTGCAGAGGAGGGAAAAAAAGAAAAACAAATTAAAGATTGAGAAGGAGCTTTGGGAAATTATTTAACAAGTATCTTTTTTATGCTCTGACATTAAGCTGGTCTAACTATGTGCCAGGGAATAGGAGATGTGTGCTAATCTAAAGGGTACTTGGTGCTGATGGCAGCATTTTAGGTTCAGTCTCAATACTCAGTCAAGCTATTACTAACAAACAAGAAACAGGAATAATGCCAGCATTCTACATCTCATCGGTGACTTGAAATTGTCTTGATTTAAGTTGCTATCATGTGGCAACCTCTGGCTCTCCGAATGTAACAAGCGGGGTGTTTTAAATGTCTATTTATCTACGACCAAGTCACAATGGTCTTGGGCAAAAGAACAGCAATTTAAACAGGAAAGCATTACGTGTCCTGCACATTTGAAATGCAATCAGGACAAAGCTATTTTTTTTCTACCTAAAGCAATACACAGAAAAGGTTAATCCTTTTCAACGCACGCTTTTGGTGCTTCTAGAAGGAAAACACACTGAGCTTCAAAGCTGTGTGATTAAACCCTCTGAAACAGAAACAAGACTTTATCCTAAAGTGCACAACTTGTGCAACATTCCCTGTTCCACAATCCTCAATCAGAGAACAGAATCATTAAAACAAAATGCTGTGGTAGCCTGTGGATTTTTTTCATAGTTAACAAAGCTGAGATATGACACTTAAAATGATATTTTTTGTTTAGAACTACACTTGTCTTTCACATTCAACAGTCCACAGCTGCAGTTACAGGATATTAAGTCTGCGTCACAGAGGCTGTGAGGTCCAGGAAATGCACTTTTTCTTTTTTTAATGGAAACTAGATTCTACTCTGCTTTCTCACATGGTTTGGTATCCAAAGACCCCAATGATGAGGAGACATAGCCATCCCAGGGTCATGGAGTGACTTTCATAAAATCAAGTCAAGACCCTAGTCTTCTATCTCCTGATCATTCATGGTGAATATCTCCTGAACTCCACTGAGAGTACTCAATGCAAAAGTGAATTTAAGATGCACACAGTGAAGGAAGAGCTCAGTTCTTACTCAGTGACTGCCAGCCTAATTATTCCATGTAACTTTCAATAATTTGAGGCATGAAACCTTGTGAAAAACAGTATGTATCAAACAGATATGATTTCATTATAAACTGCTCCGAAGTTCAAATATGATTATTCCAGGCACCTTAATCCTGCCCTTTGTGCCTGTACTGTGCACCAAGTGAAGCAAGATTCCTGTGGGGAAAAATAATATGCAATCATGTAATTAATTAAAGGCTCACTGCTAATGATTTTATGCAAAGGGACAGAATTAAGGCTGCCTGAAGATATTTAAAATTGGCATTTGCCTACTTTTTAAGAGTTTACTCTGCAGCTGAAAGGCATCTTTTAATACAGACTTTAAATTCCACTTTTTTTTAAAAACCAGAACAAGACATTCAGCTGTAACCACATCTCCATCAGATATCAGCAGCAAGTTTTACCTCGTGAACCAAAGCACAGACAAGTATGAAAGTGGTCTCCCTTTAACAGGTTCGTACAAGTATAATCTCAGAAACTCAAGTACATTTCTAAATTAGTATAATTAGATCAGAAAAATGCTGCTATTAACTTTATATCACCATTTTGAACCAGATGGGATGGAAAAAAAAAAAAAAGAAACAGAAATTAAGTCTGTGTGGTTTTCAGCACCCTTGATTACTATGCCAGATACAATTCCTTTATAAAATTCTGTAATTTTAAAGCTGCATCAACTAACTATTTAAGCTGTTCAAGTCAAAATTAATCTAAAGCTATCCTGAATTTTGGTGTAAACTGGGGAAAGTAAAGCTGGAGTATATTTCTTTAATGCCTCTTCAGATTGAAGAATCAAAACTTTGCAAAAAGACATTATAATAATGGATACACATGATATACTGAAAGCAGTAGCAGGATCCTATTCTGCTCAACAGTTCAACAGTATTATCAATTTAATTCTGATTCCCTAGTCTTTAGCCTTCACAGTGACTGGAATTAAAAGGAATTGGCAGAAAGAGGAGGATATTAACTGACCAAATCTGATATTGACACCATTTTTGTGACAGCAGAGAATCTTGTGACACCATCTGTTGGATCAGGTTACAGAAAAATGCCAAGGGCTAACACTAAAACTGCATTTACAGTAACAAAGACCTACAGTCTGAATTAATCAAAAAGTAAAGACAGTCCTTTCATTCTATAGTTATTTTCCCAATTATTCAGTTAAGGTTACATCCATCATCAATTGATTTATTTTTAACTGCTGAAATATTAAGAACCAGTAAACTCATAATTTTTCATTCTGAAAAAAAAAAATCTAAGCTAACTTTACTGTATAACATAATGAGCAATTTCTTTCATACTTGTACCATGGGCTCCCACATGTCATTTATAGCTATGGTCACCTAAGATCACCAGCTTGGAGGGCTTCATTTGTTAGTCCTTGACATTTTGGTCATATGAGTGAATCATAATGATATGTAGGAGAAAAAGGACCTTTGCAGTTTTAGTGGCTGTGCCTGCTAGGATCAATAGGCACTTTTCATTGATATAAAAAGTTGCTGTACTTCCATACAAGACTCTGAACTGAAATGCCAGGCTAGTCTTCCTTATAAAGCAGGCCAGTCCATGGGAAGTCTTTATGAATACATATAAATATTACGTAGACAGAGTCACAATAATTTTTTCAAAGGTTTTGTACGTATAAAAGCATAAATAATATCATAAATAACTACTGTCATTCTGTCAGGGAAATCACAACATCAGAACTGGCTCCATGCAGGGCACTACAGTGAATGTTCAATACGTAACACAGCTAATACATCTGATAGCAGCTGAAATTCATCCGATGAGGATGATGAGGAACCAACCACTGCAGCAAATATCTTCTAATAAGGTCTCACAGGGCTCTGTTTTTATAGACACAGTAAAGGGAAAATCTAAGTCCTCAGGCCTATAAGTAGACAAAAGTAAAAAAGCCTAAGATCAAAGTCAATACGAATCTGTCCAGTTGGTGTCCTAAATAACAAAGTATCAATAATATGGCTTTTGAACTTACAGGCAAGATTGAAACCTTGGGGAAGTTATGCAGTGTCTCCCATTCCCTTCTCAGGTATTCAAGTGAACCCACAAACACAATGTGCTTGAGTTCATGGTAGTGAAAGTTGCTGGCTCGTAATGGCATCACTAAATTTCTTAATCCAATCAAAGCAGATTTAACATCCCCAAATATGCAAACGACTACATGCCCACTTAAAACTGTCATCGCTGCTTCACTTCGAGTCTAAAAAAAAAAACAACAAACAAAACAAAACAAAAAGACAAGGGAAAAATGAATCAAAGGGAATCTTAAATCATATACTGAGTTTAAAACCAGGAAAAATACAACTGTCAATATTGTTCATGCACAAAGAAGCAGTTTGATAACAGCTATTCATTTTATCCTTAGTTATATTTTATTAAATGTGCCCAGCAGAAAAAAAAATTGTTCTTGTTGGCAAATCCTTCAGCATTTGGGAAGACACTGTATTGGGCCAAATTCTGGTCCTGTGCAAGTTTCAATACATGTGGATTGTGACTCTGGCTGCAAAGTACTGTGGGTTTAGCTAAGGATTATGGAGAAGAGATGCAAAATCATGCCCTAGTTGACCAATCACTAGCTGTGTTTTTTTCAGGACCAATCTGAAAAGGAAGATGTTGAGTATCCAGTGCTCCTAGCAGGGCTTTGTGATGTTACTCAGATCTTGTCAGTAGAGGACCACAGTCTCTTAGAGTCAAAGCCAAGATGATGAAATAAAAGCCACATGGAAAAAACCTGAATTTCTGGAGACAGCCTTGGCATTGTTGTGCTCCGTGAAGTAGCCAGAGAACCACTTACTGCCAAGAAATTGTACACTCTGTACCATTAGACAGAAGTTTTGCCAATGAACAAAACTAAACCAGTCGTGATCTGCAAAATTTTCCTCTCACTTATCCACAGCATATGTCATTTTTCTAAATTACAGAAGCAAAGTGGTGTGCAATTAAGATTGGAATATGCAGCAGATATGCTTATTACATCAGAAGAATGGGAACTCTGATTAGAAGTTTTCTCATCAGTTAAAAAATGCGTGAACTTTCAATTTCTCCAGGGCAATTACATTGACTTTCATACAGCTTGACCAAGAGACTCATAGTGGCCTTTCAAACAGCAGAAGACATGAGCAAATCCTCAAGTGAAGCATGTAAGTTGTCCCATGCCTCTGCCCATGAGTCTGGAATACTCAGACTTTACAAGACAGAGACCAAGTCTTGAAAGCAGGTATGTAAAAAATGTCACTCCATAAATCAGCCATAAATCTGTATGTAGCCATGTATGGCAAAAATCTCTTCTTACTACCTGATACAGCTGGAATGGTGCAGAGCCAAAACAGACCTTGGGCAGAAAAATTAATTTTTTTCTGACCAGGACATCATCAACTATCAATTAGAAGACAACCCGGGAAATCTCACCATCTTCAAATTATGCACTAATTTATACTTGTGTGGTCTCTAAGGACAGCATTAAATTTGCATAGCTATGAGTGTAGACATAAATTGTGGACTGTGAGCTTCAAAAGGTGTAGGGAAGCATTTTGCTGGCAGTGTCTTTACTGGTGATGATGCATGAAGCACAAAGAACCTGGACAGACTTGCAGATTCACAGGCTGGTAGTGGAAAAAATTAACATGGCATAACCAAGAGATGATGACTGAGTCACTCCCCAGCACCATTTGTGGAGGAACACTTTTGAAAGTAGGGCAGCCTGTAGTTTGTCAGCTAAAATGTGTTTGTACCACAAAGGAGGATTTCTATCTCTATTACAAAGTGTTTTACAGCAGGGCTACCCCTTCTTGCTTGCTGATTACAAATAAATGATACTATTTAAAGCTGTTCAGGCAAACTCCATCTCAAAGCTCCATCTCTAAAATTTGGAATTTACTTGCTTGACTATTTAAACACTGATATTGCAATTCCAGGCAATGTCAGAGTTATTACAGAAACCCCCGAGGAGAACTGGAGACAAGCTTTTAACCCCTGATTGCTAGAATAACTGGGGCTGTCACCATCATTGGCTACTCCATGCCACAGTGCAGGAAAATCTAAGAGAGCAGCTCGGGAAAAGCTTTATGAAGTGCGACAAAGTGAAGATCCACAGGGGAGCTCATTTCAAATATAATCAGTTTTGCGTACATGATCTGGGGTTAGTTACTTGCTACTCTTAGGTATGAGTACATGAACACAAGTGGCATAAACTTTCAAAATAGACTGTGATAGGCCTCCTAATTATTTTTAATTACTTTAGTCAGTTTGATGGTTTTCCCAGCTAAAGAAATGAAACAAACATAGACAGGGCTCACTGCAACATGCTGGATTCAGAGCCGGAGCACTACTTGCTCTGGCCTGTTTGGGCATCTTGAAATATCGGGAATTGAGAGAGAAGTTCTAGGAAAGCAAAATTAACAAAAAAATCAATTAACAATAATTAATAAAACCACAATAAATAAGAGGTAAGTCAAAACAACATTTGCCTGTGTTAGAGTCAGTACTGCCTTGTGTAAAGAGAAAAGTGGGGTATGTAAGCATTTAAATATTTCTAATCTTAATTCTCTAAGTATTTAAACCAAATACACAAATTTCAGTTTATGAAAAAGGAATTCCCTAAACTGGATGAATTTTTATTGTTGCACTGGGCATAAAGATTTATGTAACAAAAATACTTTAACCAAAATCCTATCTTTGGTTTCATCACTCTGTGCTCCTGATTTCAATACACTGGATTTTGTGACAGTAGAGACTAATTTATTCACGCATTAGATATCAGTTCTATGGTTTAGATAACCTCTTTTCAAACACAACTTATCATCAATACCTACCAAAATGACCTTTTCTATGTCTTTGGCTGGACACCAATGAAACATCCCTGTAGAGTCGTACTTTTTCACGTTGGCATCCATATTGTCAATCTGCTCGTTGCCAGGAATTAACAAGGGGTCATGCCTGGGGAAAAACAAGTTGAGGACAACATAAATGGAAAATACTATGAATTATGGATGGAAAGATATCCCAAGAGCTGTGTACAAAAAGGGATAAAAGTACAAAAATGAGATGTATTTACACTTTAACATGCTTTCAATAAAGATATTTTTAAACAAAAGCTGTATATTAAAAAAAAAAAATTAAATTTTGGGTGCAGTTTCAATGACTTTCTATCCTCTTCTATACCAATAAGCTTTTAATTTTAAATAGGGTTTTCTGACACCATCACAACCATGTAAGTTTTTTGCCTTCCAATCCCGCCCCTCTGAAATACATATTGAAGTTCCTATAGGCATCAGCAATGAAGTAGAAGGGATAGGAACAGAGCCCCATGCTGACTGAATGGCATAAGTATGGAAAGCCAATTACTTGCTTTTACCACATACAACTTCTGACGTGATGCTCTTCACAGTAAAAGCTTTAACAGGCTGCACTTTAAATATTTTAGCAATTTGCCCAATCATATTTTGCTTTCCCAAACTGAAGCCCTTTAAAGATTCAACAGTATGTCATTTTAGAGCAGACTGACTAACAAATGCCCACATCTGGAATACATGATTTTAATACCAAACAACAATGTCCATTTTCTCTGACAACTCTACCTGTGATAACCTTCTAAGTGTTTCTGCGGCAACATTTTAAAGCACAAGGCTTCTCAAAGGAGAAGCAAATGAAAGACATTTTTAGGAACTTGCTCTCCAGCTAAAAAGCTACATCTAAGCACAGACACATACAGTTCTTTAATTTATATGCTAAAATCAAACATTAAGCTGAGTACTAAGTGACTCCAATACTCTCACATGCCGGTGAAGACCCCTAAGTGACTGCATTATACAATAGCATTAGCAGAATCGTATTCACAAAGTACAGGGTAAACTGACCCTAAAATCATAATGCTATTATTTAATAGTGCTTTGAATAGCTACAGTCTTTACCTCAGGTTTTTGTCACGAATGCTTGAAATATCTTGAAATAGAATTGTAACATTTCAAAGAAGAAAGTATTTGCAATGTAAGAATATGCTAAGTACTCTGAGACAGCTATCCAAATTTTAAAGCAGTTTGCCCTTTGAAGCCAGTTAAAGAAATGCCCACATTGTCTGAGCTCTTAAAACAAGAAAGTTTCCTGCTTTTAAAGCATTTCAACCAGCATGCTGTGGTGAGATTCTCTCTACTGCATGGACTGCTAAAGCAGAGTTTGAACATAGTGTGTGATATAGGCTAATTTACCTAAAACATATACCATGCAACCAACGCTTACATTCCTATGAAAAGTATAATCTCAAATTCAGTCAGGGTGATCTATTAGTGTAATTTCACAGCCACTGATTACAGATCAATTGAAATCAGTGGAAAATTCCCAGGCATTTCACTCAAACAGGGTCAGCCCCGAAGAAAGTGGCTTAAAAAAACGTTGAGAAACTATTAATACAATGTTCTGTTTAAAGCAGAATCTTCTGATGCTTTAAGACAATCAATGCCCTACATGGCAGACATAAGTCAGACTCATCTGGAAAAAAGAAACACCATGTTTTCAAAGTTTTTAAATTCATAGAGATTCAGTGATTTCACTGTGACCCACTGGCAGCAGAGAAGCCCTAGTGGGCTACCTGGAGTCCAAGCTGAATAATGACAGGCTCTGCATAAATGTGTTCCCTCTTTTGTAGGAATCAGAGGTGAAAAAGATGTATCAAAGGGGTTTGTTGTGGGGGCTTGGTCGTTGTTGTGCTGGCTTTTTTTAATTTCTAGAAAAATATCTAGACTCTGCATTCTCATCCTCCATCCATCAGCAAGATGCAGCCACGCCAGTTTTGTCTGAGAGCTGACTGAGATGCTGCTCATTGGGCATACCCCACCTGTTGAGAGTTGCAGGTGGTACAGTAAGATTGCAGCCATGAACACACTTCTATTTGAAGGCTGTACTAATGTTCAGACTACACTGAGTGGTGCTCTGTCCCAGCTTTTTTTTCTAATTGAATGTTTTACCTATATGTTTGAAAATAAGAAATTTTGCCAAAAGATTAGGAATCTTCAGGAGTTTCCACTGAGAAATGTTTTTCTTTCTGTTGCTTCAGGGTTGGGATATTTTTTCCCCCAATACAAAACATTTCTTCATGAATTTTTCTAGATGAGCACTGAAAAGTTCCCTTTCCAAAACCAAAGTTCACCAGTCAAATTACCTTCTTTTTCTTTCAGAAAACAAGCACACAGAGGAAGAAATTTTCCCCCATCCTTCATCAGAGGCACAATAATAAATCAGTTTTTAAAAAATGCCACATTCTAGTTTTGTAATCAGTGTTTCCTTTCTGCTCTGAGATTTAAAATTAAATAGATGATCTGAAGCTTTAACACAAGTGAGTATTTAGCAATATTCTAATCCCAGACACAAAAATGATTCACAAAAATGATACAAATTGAAAGGAATGTTATAAGAAAGCAGGTGGTATCACATATCTGATATCCAATTATGGTCAATTACCTTGAGGTTTGAGGCAATTTTTAGAGTGTGAGTGCTTAAAGCCTAGCACAGTTCTTTTGGGCTTTGCATCCTAACAGGGAACATTCAAAGCAGCTTCCGCCAAAGGTTCATTAGAATATTTTAGGCTTAAATGAAAGTGGGCCGAGGGAAGAACGAAGCATATGAATCATCAGCTGTAACTCCCTGTTGAAGTTTTAGGAAACAAGTTGTGATTTAAAAAAAAAACAAAAACCCTTTAGATTTTTGTTGTTTGGTTTTTTCTTTTTTTTTTTTTTTCCTTTTTTTTTTAAATCAATGCATGCATTTCTTTGCAGTATCATAAACTGTTTAGACTCTGCTTTACTGCTTACAGTATAGCAAGTGGGAACCTTAAAGGAAGCAAACAGGATGGGACAAACAACATGAAAGCATGCTACGAGATACTGTACCACTTTCACTCCAGGATAATGGATTATTGCCTGAGAAGGACTCTGTGATATGACTAGCCACATTCTGTTTCACAATATGTGGGGTTATTCATATAAGTGTGTTTAGTAAATTTAAATCTTCTGGGCTAAGATATTATTTTAATCTCTCTTTAATCAATGTTCCTTCACTCTCAGTAAAGTGATCCCTGAAGCTATCTCTGGACTTTGAAAACTCTTCCCTACTTAGGTCCAACTCTGTCCTCAGATGTTACTGAGTGTATAAGAAGATACACTGACCTATGTATTTAAAAACTGGATTTAAAAACTGAACTGATCACAACAGTGATAAAATAGTATTACTATTTCGGACATATACACCCTCATTAATCTGATAATCCAAACCTGTTCTGCAAATGCTAAAAATTAATTAAGATAGACACACAGGCCAAAGCTGTCAAATCTGCCTAAGGCATTTGGACACCCTCTTCCCATTAAAATTTATATTACACAAAGCATTACAGTTGTTGCCCTTACAGCCAAATCATGGACTGAATGTTTCTAGAGCCTCTCTGCCTCCTCATCCTTGAACATGGCCTTGTCAAGCTGTGCTTGAGTCACATTGGCAGGTTACTGCAGAAATGCTTATATTCACGCTGCAGTCATTATGGTCTCCAGGGCTGCAAAGTCCTCTGATTCAGGAATTCAAGTGATAGGAAAAAATGCACTTTCTGTCAATTAAACCCCTAGTATTTGTTTTAATTGAGATGTTGGTTTTTATGACTTGCAATGACCAAAGCATTTGGTCCTTCTGTATGTATAGCCTGTATGGAAGGAAAGGAACAAAAGGTACATTTCCCTTATCCATAACATCGGTTTAAAAATAGCTTCTCTGGTTCTTATGGCAAATATTACATACGCATGACTTAAAATGAAGAGCAAAATACCATCTTTTCGAGGTTTTGAAGAGCATATAATGCCACTTATGTGCAATTAAACTTGAAAACGATGCTAAATGCCACGTTACAGCTGCAAACCCAAAAAGCTTGCCTGGAAGACAACAGCCTAAAGCAAAACCATAAATCCCACTTACAGCAAACCTACTGCAAGGAAGTCAACATTACATTTTAAAGAGCACTGCTTCCCTAGCACACATTTATAACCACTGCAAAATCCCAGTTTTTGAGTCTGAAACTTTTGGGTACTGACTGGAGATGGACAGAAGTGCAAAGACCATTCAGGACTAAATGGCTGCCTCATTAAATGACTGTTGTTAAACATACTCTTGTATTATGTCACCCATGTCTTAGCCCTCTTGCTACTATCCATATGCAATTGAGAACTAGAGCAACATACCCTCCCTGATCTGCAGTGGAACTACTGCATGTGCTGAGCACTGGGAATGAGAATACTGAGTGACTAGAAGGGAGGACCCTGGGGTTGTATGAAAATAAACTATAATCTCAGTCTTTACACATTAGTAAAACAATGTCTTGGCTAGTTTTTTATTCTGTCCTCCAATAAAATTCTCCTTATAAAGTCAATGCAAAACACACCTGAGAAAAACACTATTCCTCTTTAACCTGTGCTTGTTAGAGTCTGAAATTGTGCCTTTCTTAGGTAGACATATCTGGATTTTGTGCACAAAAAGATGTCTAGCAGTCTCCTGCATAAGATTCAGCGTCTTTAGAGACACCCTGTCCTTGGTTTAGGAATTTTGAGCTTTCCTACCTGACTTATGGGTTTGTGGGTATGTCTTAGCAAGTGTATGCACACAGATGCTTAATTTTAGGAGGAAGAAGTGGGTTTTCTGAAGGTAAGAGAGGAATTGAAGACACGCTAAAGAATGTCTCATGCCTTCGAAATTTCTCCTACAACTACCCTAACAAATTGTGGCAATTAACATGCTGTTAGTGTTAGATGTATGCAGCCTGTGCAGGTGCTAATAATTGAAAAAGCATTTAGAGCTTTTACACCCTGGCTGAATATTTCATGATGTGCTGCATGTTTCACTATTTACTCAGTGGGCCTCTGTCACTTCAATCTTCTCTGACTGCTTTGACTGGTGCTATAAAGCTCAACCAAGACAGAGTGACGGCTTGTCACAGGAAAACTCCACTGACTCCAGCAGCTCGCTGGGACTAGCTATGAAGGTTGTCACGACATTCTGATGGAATTCAGCAAATGTTTTGTGACTAATACACCCAACATTTGTCGGCTACCATTAGCCATTCCCTGTGACCCTGCAGTCTGTGTGGATGGCATTAAGTTGTAATGAGAATTTGTTGCCTCTGTGTGTTACACTAATGACACTCTCTCACTGATCTTTCCTTTCACAGGTTAATCAGAAACGAAATTTGTAAGGATTCAGTGCTCAGACGCACCAGGCTTTAGAGAAGAAAACCCAGTGAGAGAAAGAAAACCTGCATTTTACTGCTAAATGCTTTCATTGACATATTCAGAAGCTATCCTAATATTACTACAATCTCATACTGTTTTTTTCCCTAAATATAGGAAGAATATCTATATCTATAGATAATATAGTGGTGGGTACCTAGTGCCTTGTCCAGTTTATGGGCTGAACTACAGTGTTAATTCTCCTTTCTTCCCTCTTGCTCTGACCACATGTTGCTGGTTTTACTATTCTCAGATGCCATACTGAAGATTTCCCATTAATTTATCAAGATTATTAAGAACAGTGATATAAAGCTGTTAACTGTAAGAATCTTGCTTTTTAAAGTATCTTGATACCTAAAGACATGATCAAAATATGCTTCTGAAGTATGAAGCCTCTCACATAAAAAAGTAACAAAATAGTTAACTTTGAGACTTTTCCATAAGCAATTTAATGAGGGCGAGAAAAGGCACACATTCAATGTGTTTTTTAGTATTTCCCATTTACATCTTCTCAAGCTGCAGAACTAGCAATCTTTGAGGAGTAGGAGAATGTACCTGAAAAAAATAATTTCTCATTTGTAAAAAATACACCCACAGTTAAGTGGCATCATAAAATATAGGAGTGTTTTTGTCACTTAAATGAAGTGGGTGACCTTATGATAAAAGCTACCACTGTTGTCAGTCAATGTTTATAATAACACATTTTTTCTTTAAACCCAGTTTATAGCTAAAGAGCTTTTTCTTTCTATTGCCGTGATCTGACTGAATCTTCTCTTACCCTGAACTTTATAAAAATAGTATTTTTCTTCTGCTGGAAAATTCTCCTTTCCTTTCCTGACACTGCTCTCTCATCCCAAAAAGACTTGTGCAAGATTTCAAGTAACACAAAACAAACAAAAAAAAATCTGACGCTGTTCGTATTCCCATGATTTATAACACAACTACTGTATTGGGTTTGTGTAGCCAGGGGACTACAGGGGTGGCTCCTGTGAGAAGATGCCAGAAGCTTCCACCATGTCCAGCAGACCTCCAAGACGGGCATGCTGCTGGCCAAGGCTGGCCCAATTAGAAATGATTGTTACACCTTGATAGTAACAGATTTAAGAAGAAGGGGGGAAAAGTTATTGTGCAGATGTAATGAGGCCAGAGAAGAGTAGGGTGAGGACATGTGAGAGGAACAGCTCTGCAGACACCACTGTCAGTGGAGAAGGAGGGGCAGGAGGAGCTCCAGGCACCAGAGCTGAGGTTCCCCTGCAGCCCATGGTGAAGACCATGGTGAAGCAGGATGTCCCCCTGCAGCCCATGGAGGTCCATGGAGATGCAGAGATCCCCCTGCAGCCCGTGGAAGACACCCACACTGGAAAGGGTGGATGCCTGAGGGGAGGCTGGGACCCCCCCATAGGAGGCCTGTGCTGGAGGCCCCTGGCAGGGACCTGCAGACCCATGGAGAGAAGAGCCCATGCTGGAGCAGTTTCCTGGTTGGACTTGTGACCCTGTGAAGGACCCATGCAGGAACAGCCCCTTCTTGAAGGACTGCGCTCAGTGGAACAGTGACCCAGACTGCAGCAGTTTGCAGAGAACTGCTGCCTGTGGAATGGACCCACACTGGAGAAGTGCATGGAGAACTCTCCCATGGGATGAACCCCACACTGAAGACAGGGAAGATCTCCTCTCCCTGAGCAGCAGGATAAATGACGTGATCACTGACCATAAACCCCACTCCTCGTCTCCCTGCACCTCTGGGGGGAGGAAGTAGAGCTGGGAAAGAGGAAGAAATGGGAGGAAGATGTTTTAAGGTCTGTTTATACTTGTCATAATCCTGCTCTGATTTTGTTAGCAATAAATTCAATTATTACCTCTAATGCAAGTCAGTTTTGTCAGTGATCTCTCTCATTATGTCAACCCATGAACCCTTTGTTGTATTTTCTCTCCCCTGTCCAGCTGTGGAGGGAGGTGAGAGAGCAGCTTTTGAGGGCGTCTGGCATCAGCCAGCATCAACCCACTACAGTCTTTTTGAAACCTCGGTACCATTCTACAGATCAAGAAGCCAGTCCTTCAACTCAACAAAGAAATGGAAAGGAGACAAATTAAACAGAGAACCAAAGTTACAGTCCCTGGTCTAGCAATGGTAGCAAGAGTCAGGAGGCTAACAGATACTACCACCTATCATTTAAATACTTGAATTCTACTGGTGTAAGGCAACATTGTAATCATTGAATTACTCCTGTTGTTTATGCTGGTTGTAGCGAACTTGTAAAACAATCAAGAAGTAAAACAGAATCAAGAAGTGAATTGTGCTGTTATATAGCTGCTGGGTTGCAGCTTGGTTATCACTGCATATTACCACTGTATAAAATCTGGATATAAATTTGAAAGTACAAAATGAAAACTTCAAAGCTGAGGGACATGAATATATACCATTATTATGGTTAATTACCTTTTCAAACCTTACCCTCATGTGTGGTTTAAGGGAGTAATGGAAAATTATCAGAGTCCACTTATTTTACCAGTTTTAGCTTGAGAAATGCTTCCCTAGATCTGCCAGCACTATTTTTTTGTTGTTGTTGTTGTTTCTATGAGAAAGCTCACAGTTTCAGTTCATGGAAGGACAGCACTACAATGGCAGAGGCAATGCTAATTCATGCTGAGTGGCACTAGCAGAAATGTGGATGTACATTTAAGTGTATGTGGCTTAGTGGGTGGATGAGGAGATAAATGTGCACAGCCATTGTTCATGTACTTAAAGTATTATATACAACTTCAGGAAAAAAGACAGGAGGTTTCCTCCTCAGCTTCAGATAAATAATCTCATTAGGCTTCTGGAAACGTATGCCAAAGAGCTCACTTTTTCTCTGTGTCATTTAGCTGGGTCTTGACAGTTTCTGAGCAAGTTTTATTGTCTGGTTGGGAATTATTTTAGATCCTCGATCAAAAAAAATCCTCAGGCTTACGAAATTCTCCTTGGCAACACACTGAAAACCCAGTGTCCTCTGATGCCTCTGATTCTTATGTGATCAGGGACACTAATGATAATGACCCTTTGCTGAGTATGCTACTTGTCTAGAGGCCTATGTCAACTACACCACTACATCCAGAGTGGACAGGGACAAACTATTTGTTTGCTCTTCAGGCCCCTTGGGCCCTGTCATATGCTATTTGTTCTTGCATTAAGAGGTAGTTTGACTCAGCTGGGCTGACATTTCCTTCAAGTCAGTGTATTCCACTCATGCAGTAGCAGCTACCAAAGCATTAAGTAGAGACTTGAGGCTCAGCAACAATCATTTAAGTGCCTTTTTTGATTCATATCCAGGGCTTTTCACATTTTTACTGGTCATTCTGAATCCAAAATGACACATTTTTTTAAAAACTAGCTTTGCTATTTGATATTCAGGCGACATAGCCTCCTCATAGCTAATGTGGCTGCCCATCAATAACATGCATCAGAACCTGCAACTGAGATGATAAGCAGGGACTGATATTGCTGCATGATACCAGAGGCATTGATTGGTTCTACTTCTCCACCTCATGAAGGACACCTGATACATGATTACTCTCCCAGTCACAGCCTTCCTTCCTTTTCCTTCCATTTCCTATTTAAATTTTACTCTTTACTGTAATAGGATGTCCGTGCGTTCACATCTTAACAGGAGGAGTATCTGTTTTTTCATGTGGGAGTTTCAGTTATCTTAAAAAAGTATCCATGCTCTTATGGGTTTAATGTGGCAGACTTTTGCTAATAAAACAGGTAAAAATAGTAATGACAATGCTGAGTATTTTTCTGGTTAATTTGCATTTGTAGGTGTTGTTGGAATTTGGAAGATTAGTTTCTGATTGATTAGACCCTTCTAGTATTGCATGAGTGTGATTCTGCTCATGCCATTTGATGTGAGGCAGCATTCAGTTAGACCAATGACTTCCCAAATGTGAGTCTAGACCATCTGTGATGTACACAAAGAGCATTTGAGTGTCAGTCATCTCTTTATATCAGTTAGCAATTTCTCGTAAGGTAGAGTAATCAAGTAGATGTCATTACAAAGATGTCTTTAATGTATTTGTTGGGATTATATCTGGTAATGCAGATTTCTACTTATGTGTTAGTAATCTCAAAAATTCCCACTGGTCAGACCACTTGTCATGATGTCCTAGTGAATCCCTGTGATACCATTTCCATCCTCTGTTCTCATCCAGCAATACAAGAAAGGTCATGAAGTTTTGTCTCATAGCATAACACCCTCTTCCCTGATGTCTCCGCCACTGTGGGAATCTAAAACCTACACAGCATTTCCAACATTATCTTAACTGTAGGGCTGCTCAGAACAATTCAAAAGTCACAGTTCGGATTTCAATTTATAAATTAATTTTTCACGTATCTTTTGTTTTCATACTCCATACTTCCTGTCTTCCAGGCTCCTTCTAGATCCTCTGGATCTAAAACCACAGCTGAGAAAAAGTTTGCAAAGTAGCCAGCTGTTTCTGGGCAGGTGGGACAGGGGCAAAGCTGACTTGAAAAAGGAGCCTTTAAAGTAAATTTAGGAAAAAACTTCCAAAGATAAATATCAGCTATAGACATGACAGTCCTTTAGCTGATTTACCTCTTGGGTACTTCTAGCTGACATACACTAAAGACTTCTGGGCAGGAAAGCAAGTACCTGTCACTTTCTGTAATTTACCAGGATATGAAATAGCAGATAATACAGTCCACCTTTGTTTCAGAGAGGAGGAAAGAGTTTGACCATTACAAACAAAGCTTAACAGAGCTCTCTTCTGATTCAATCTACTTTGTCTTTTTAGCACCTTGGACCAAAGTTAAGTCAGTGTAGATAAGGAGTAAAAGGAAGAGATGGTTGGGTCTGGGGAGAAGCTGAGGGTGAGAACACTGGGCTGGAGAATAAATTTAGCAGCAACAGAGAAGAGGAAGAAAACAATGTCTGGATTTGGAAGCCTGGCAAGTTCTCCACTCACTGCTCAACCTGTGTTTAGCAATTCTGATGTGCTACTGAGCAGACAGCTCAGGCTCAGGATGACTACTCTCCCTCAGTCCCTCTTCAGCAGGCAATGAAAGCAGGCTGTACTTTGAAAATCTTCCCCCATCATGCAAACTGACACAGGCATGCTTTTCAAAAACCCACAGCCAATCTGTTGATCATTACTTATTTACAAAGGCCTTCGGGCAGAAAGTCCTGTAAAAACCATACTTGATACGGTATACACTAGCTTTTTCTGCTTGTGGAAAAAAGTACCCCTAAGGCTACCTCAAACCATCACTTTCTATTGCACATAAAATGTACCATGTAACACTAAAGTATTTAATATATATGGTATAATATATCTACAGGAAAGGCATTTGTGTAGAAGTATGTTACCCTGTATTTGGTAATTTGATGTTTTGCTGAAGGCTATGACTTGAAAAAGCCTGCACCTAGTACAGAGGACCTGTCATCTCAGTACCCAAGAGCCAATAGAATAAAGAAGTACCCTTAAGCAGCAAAACTTTGACACAGCTTTGAAGCATATGAAAACAGTATAACTCCCCAGAATTATTATTACTCAAGATCAAAGAAATGAGGCATACTTTACATAGCAAACAGGGACAGTGTGTTCAGCTCCAAATGTTTCAGCTCTTTCTCTCTCTCTCTCCTCTCTTTCTTTTTATTTTTTGCTTCCCCAAAATTAGAATCTGGGAGAAGGTGAGTGGGGGGAATCTCCACGTTTAAATTTTAAGCAGTTAAAACAATTAGCACAAGATAAGACGACTGTCCAAAGGTAAGGAAATTGAAAACGATGCTAGCATGACAACTGGCACTATAAAAATGAGAAGTTTGCCAGTATTCTCATTTTATTTTTCCTCATAAACTGTAAACAAGCATGTAAATCAGTGTCATATGGGCAAGGCTGAGCTAACAGGAAGGCAGAGAACTTTTAATGATACATTTAACAGAAATAGATGGTCAATAGGAAAAAAAAGCGCCACAGCTGGGTGCATTTTCCCTCTGTGAATCAATCTCACTTTTGGTTCTGTAGTCTAAACAGAGATGAAGACGATTTGTGGAAGTTATGTCCTTGAATATGCCCTATATTGTAGAAACAATAAACAAATATGGATGCTTCTGTAACTGTCCAAAGAAAATTCCAGTCTAGTGACTGAAATACAAAGAGAAATATCACCTACTTGTATCCAGAATCGTTATTGGAACAAAATCATTGTCAATAATAAAAATCATGAGAGATTTTATTTATGGAAAGAACTATGTATTTGTACCAATTTTTTCACTTAGCTTCTGTGAACAGGCACAGTTATACACACATAAATCTCAAACTGCATGAATGTGTCTGTTTATATATGTAAATAAGTTTACATTTTTCTCTGCGTGTACATATATACATACAGAGTGGAAAATCTCTGCTATGGTATTATGGACTGGGGATCTAGCCTGGCAACATATGATATGCAAAAAGAGAGCAGGAACAAACTCTGTCTACTACAGGATCCCATTCTGACTGACTTGAGCAGGTCAAACACAAAGCACAGTGAGATAGAATGCAAGTGACATAATATTTTAAGAGATTACAATTTCTTGTTGTAGTTCTGGTTTCAACAAATCTCTTTAACAAATTTGCGCTATGAAAAGAAACTACATAGTTATAAAAAGGAGTACTATTATAAAATAATGTACATATAGCAACATGGGAAAATATCACTAATAAGAGGCTGTTTTCATCATCCACTTTTAGAGTATATACTACCCTCTTAAAAATCCCTATATTTCATAATTAATGTGCTTTTAGCTTGACTAAAACTGTGTTAGTTTTGAACTTTGCTTTGGCAAGTACATATATTATTAGACTTTTTCATCAGTCTAAATCAATTAACAGAAATTTGATTTCAATCGACAGGATAAAAGGAAGGTAATATTCAGGTTCATTTTTGATTGTGATGATACATCTCACATATGGCCTTAAGTACAGAAAACAGTACTCAAGAGGGAATCCAACAAAAAGAGAATTGCCTGAGGCAAACTAACCACATGAGTTCCCCTGATTGGTTAGTGCTATCATTAGTGCCACTGCTGTTTAAGAACTACACATGGACAGGACAGGGTGACAGCTAAGACTTTAAAGCCTATGTATTTTTCAAACAGCTTTTCAAACTGTTTTTCATGACAGAATTTTTTTTCAGCTCTATCATTAACTGCTGACAAGCTGACAGAATAAATACTTCAGCCTTTCAGAAACCATCTAACAATCTCTTTTTTTTCACCCCCTCCCCTTATTTTTGATGTGGGGGGAGGAGAGGAGGAAGGAAGAAAGAAAGGAGATGAAGATATGAGTTTCTTACAGTCTTACCTCATCAGTTTGGGTGAGGAGTTGGGTGAATTTCGCATACCTCCATTTCGCTGCTTTTTTTTGGGTGATAGCGTCGACGGCTGCTCATCTTCAACTGGAAATATAAGGAACTCATGAGATTAAGTACTGTTCCAAGTGCAATATCAAATACAAGTGAAGTAGCAAAGAACACACACTCTATGTCCATTCACGCACTGATACTTCATCCCAACAGTAATAAAAATCAAATACATGTTAGTCAAAGAGATTGGTTTGAAGGAGAAGCAGAGAAAGAATACCAGGGTTTTGAACATAGGTGTTCAAATTGGTTTCATACTTCAAAAACAAAGGCGGGAGGACCACATTCGGGTTATTCTTAGAGTTATGATCAGTTAATTTGCGCTACAGAAAAACAGAATTAGTGCTCTGCTGTATTCCCAGACAGATAAAGTACTATTTGCAATATCAACATAGCAGCTGCCAGCCTGCTTTTGCTAATGAACTAGACACCAGTTGGTTCTCGCTCCTCACATGCCAAACAACAGAGTCTTCATGAAGAGATGTAAAATATTCAATGCCTTGATGTTCAATGATTCAGTTAGTCAGGAATGTGAATGCAGCCTGCCATTGTGCACAGATCTCCAGCACAAGTCAGACCTCATCTCCCTACTCTCCTCACAAAACATAGTTTTAACAGGAGTGAACAGAATGAGGTTGAATGGAAGCGGGGAGACAATACCTGTATAACAGAGGATGCATGTGTTATGCAATCTTTTAATGAGGATGAGGTGCATTTTCAAGGACAGATCAATTTCCAGATATAAAATCACTTACAGTTTTGCCAGTCATAAACTACTCTTGGATAACTTACGTCACAATATGTATTGCTTAAACAGGTGCAGCTTCCTAAGAACTCATCTACGAGAACTAAGCACAATCTTTACTGTTTTGAGAATGTAACTGCACATTATCATCTGTATGTAACCTTTACATGTACTATCAAAGGGAATGCCCACTTTCTCAGGTTCACGCTAATGCTAATTTATTCTGATATAAAGAAGAAAAAAAACCTTTTTCCTATCCTACTGTTAACCAAAAAATTAATTAGAAGATAATTTAGCTGATGCCTAGGAAGCTTTTACTTTAAAGCTGAAAGGAAAGACAGTAGTAGTAGCTGCTATATTTAAAAAGCTTAGTACACATTAGCAGTGCACAAGCAGAGGTTGAGAAAAAACACTAATTCCAACAAGATACATAGGAAAAACAACAAAACTGGGATATATGTCACCTACCCCTGACTTATCTGTGAAGAAATGCAGATATAGTCTTTTGCTATAACCCTCTTCTGACACTATTTTATTACAGACTGCATGCCAGCCTGCCACATCTGTCTGTTTGTCCAAGCCTGCTATGGAACTTCATTTTGCCTTGGTCAAGACCACAGGGCTGGGCCCTGAAAAGACAGATTTTGCTCTTTTAGATGACCTGGCATCACCTAGCACAAGGGAGTCACAACCAAAGAAAGCGCTGCAAAGAAAAAAAAAAAAAAAAGAAAGAAAAAAAAAAAAAGGCAACCAAATAAAGCTAATCCCCCCAAAAAATGTGCCAAAGAGTGGTGTAAAAGATCATACTTAGATCAGAACAATGACTGTCTAATAACTATTTATTCACTAAGTTTCTTCTTTTCTTGGGCAGCATCCCTCAAGTCAAAGGAACGTCTCATTTGACTTTTCTTTCTTTTTCCAAATCAAAGTCCTATAGTGTAAATGCCCATTGATGGTTAGTCAAATGCCATTCCTTGTTTGGCTGAGAGGTAAGTCCACAGAAAATTCTCAGAAATACACAGATTGAAATTTTCTTTCTGTGACAGTTTGTATGTATTAAACTAGATCACTTCAGTATTTAGCTATCTGTACCATGAAGTGAACATGCACAGAAATGTTTTGTTAGTAATACCTTTGCAGTTCTGATTGCAAGAAAGTGCAAGTCTTTGCACTTTTCAGAACACCCTCTTCAAATTATTGTCTTGAAAATGACCTAGTCTTGTTTTAAACTTCTCTATCAAAAAAGTTATTTGCATGCTATTCCACACAGGCAATACATTTCAGGATATCTGCTGTGCTCTCTTGCTCTTTATTGGATATATTCAGTTCCAGCACTTAAAAGATCAAGCTATCAAGAACTACAAAATCTTTCTTCCAGAAAACAAAAAATTATCTATTTTGCTCTCTTGGGAGTAAAAATTCTAAATTCCACTCCATGTTACCATGTGGTTACAGAATGTTTGTCCAGAGATGCAGCATGGCACTACAAATGTACTGTTATGCAATTTTAGCAGTTCAAGGAAGATACAGAGCCATCAGGACCATGGGCAAAAATCTTACAGTAACACAAGTCAACTGTAGATAATATTATAACCAGAAACATTTCTCTGAACAAGAGAAAACAATATGAAAAAGTAATCTTTTTCCAAGTTTTCAGCTAGCTAATAAGACTCCTGTCTGATCCTTTCAAATTCTGAAAGTTAATACAATAAGGATGTTTTTGTACTATATGGTCCAACACTTGTGTTCTCCAGTGCTGCCAGGTGATGCTAACCTGCTGCCCAATTAAAATGAAAGCCTTACTAGAAATCATCCAAAATAACAACTTCTACACGTACATTTCTAGTCTGCGCTTATTATTATTGGTACTGCATTTGCAATAAATATGCTTCCTTTTTGGATATGTGCTTGTCATATTCAAACTATGTTACTGTCACCAGTTGCCTGGGCAGTCCAAGGTGGATGTAGCTCGCTAGTTAATACCTGTTAGAAACACTTTCTGAGGGATCTCAATGTGTTGCTTAACCAAGAAAGCCATTTATTCTCATTGTAGCAACGAAATGAGATCGATATTAATCATATGACAGAAAATCAAGTTTTATTTTTCATTGAAATCTCTGCACAGAGTTTACAGGGCATCTGCAGTTTAGCAACACAGCTCCATAAGAATGGGGAAAAGGAACACATGAAGTTGAAATATGTGAGTAGTATCTAATGGACACTATTACCCATGGCTTGGTTCCCAAAAATTTCGCAGTGGTAACTCACAAGTGGTTTCCTAGTAGTAAGTAGGATATAAAACATATTTAATTACTATCCTTCAGGTACTCCTGTCAATTTCCTGTCTATTTAAAGAAGTGGATCTAGCAAAATTTTTAGTAAGGTTATTAAATATTTTAGTTACATGGTTTCTGTGTCTGCATTAATTTAAAAGGGAGTCTTAAATTCACTTGTTCTCATGAAAGAAAAACATATATGAATAATGGGGCTGTGATATGTGACAACTCAATTTTGATATTGTATGTTTAATTTTGTTAATGAGTCCCTACTTTTTATGTCTTTATACAAGGTTTGTATTAACTACAGCCATATTGTGTTACGCAGACCTTTTTTACCGCTGTCATGAAAACTGGAAATAAGTTCAAGAATTGGACACAGAATTTTATAGATCTGGAACTCAATTCAGCCCGTGAGTTCTAATAACATTCAAGAGCTTCTTTGCACATCCCTAAGTGTAACACTTATTGTACTGCTGTAACAACCCAGAGATCACTTGTCTAATAACACTTTTGCAGTTCAGGAAGACTCAATGCTAAAAAAATGTCAGGCGAGTCTAATGAGGCTTCAGACTCTCAGTTTTATGCTGGAGTTTAATTTAAAGTTACACTGATGCTTTAACATGTTTGCTTATTCTTGAGTAAAGAGTGTTCATTATTTCAATGACATAACCTCCACACAATGTTCCATGAATTGGTTTAAGATGTGCTGGTAATTTTAACAGCCTTAATGTGGAGTTGAACATCTGTAACAACATATTACTTGACTTTTATCCTCATTTCATTTTTAAAGCAAAACAAAGGGAAAGTCTTTCAAAACAGTGGACAAGTTCATAACTTTTTCTTTGTTATTTTCTAACTATTTTTAAAACAACACAGTCTCCTTGACTGTCTCTCCCAGGTCACTAGCTGAATTAGTTTACAGATACTTTTTTAGACACCAAAAAGAACTGAAATTTGAAATAACATCTGTGTTACTGAACATCACGTGAACTGGGATACCTGGTAAGTTCATTCTGCCTAGCATGTAAATGCTTCAAAGCAATCAAATCCTTTGAACAGTAAAGCACAAACCACCCAGAAACATTAGTTGACTAACTATCTCGATTAACTCATTAATCACCACATCTGGAGAAACTCACATCTGTAAGCACTTAAGAGAGCATTAGTAATGTCATAGTCACATTGAAAACAGACTGCAAAACCATGCACAAACCATTCTGTTTTGCCTTATGCATCCAACTACTGGGCTACCTACGGAGATCTTGGTTCACCCCAGGCTTTTGGGAATGGTAGCGGTATTTTACAGGCAAGCTGAGTGCCCTTTGCAATCTACAGTAGGTAGATTTTCCTTGTTCAACAGAACTCAGTAAGTTAAGGTGCAGCAGCGAGGGGTTGTTGGGTAGGAAGAGGCTCCCTTTACGGTTATTAACAAGTGGAACAGGTTCCGGGATTCCTTCAGTGGACTTGGCATCAATCAATGCATTAGTAGTTGCATTCTTGAATTGATATGAACATTTTGGGTAACTTGATCTAGCTGCATTCTTTACTTCTAAATAATAAGAAAAAATTTAAATTAATTTCTTTGTATTAAAAATTATTTCAAACCACAGGCATGAATCAATTTTGATATTATGTGGAAATACAGACATTAAAGCTTAAGGTATCAGTTCCAACAGCAGAAATAAAGGTTTATACCTGCAGCTTTCTTATGTTGTGGTGGTTTGGTTTTTTTTCCCTCTAAAATGACTCTTTATAAAAGAATACTTATAAAAGGATTATTCAACAATATTATCAGCTTTAAGCAATAATCCCATCCTAGGGTAAGTATGTCTGAGGTAATACTTATTCCCCCATGTTGATAAGGGCTTTGAGATTTACTATCTGTAGAGAATGTTTATTTCTTTGAAACTACTGAAAATGACAGCGGAGGTAAAGCACTCTGGTGCTATTAAAATAAATAAGGAATCATAGAAAACATAAGGTCACCACTTCAAAATTGTGCAAGCATACTTATGGAATTAAACTGATTTTAAGGAACCCACATAAAAGTTGTTGAGTATTCAACAGTGCTGCATACTGTAAATTTCACGAGGTCATACATAGTACCTCTGAAAAGAAAGTTAAGAAATTCAATTTTCTAAATATGGATTTAGCTTAAAGCTATGATTCTTTGTCTTCCATTGATAATATATCAAGGCTATTTAAACACTATCCCCCCTAATAACACCTCTAACAAATGGCACCCTTAGTAAAAACCACCAACATTTTTCTGGTAAAAATACGCAATAGAGACCTTGTCCTGATGCTTGCTTCATTCTGAATTAGTATAGAGAAGGTACATAACTGAGCCTCTAAGACCTTATATTTGGTTATCTATAATGAAGTAAGAAGGTTAGGCAGGAGCAGTTGGTGGACTGATACATTGGTGGACTGACTTTCAGTGTTATTTCCATATGTTTCAATTGCCTTAAAGATACAATAGAGAACATTGGGCAGAGAGTAGAGGCAAAGTACTTGGGGAGGTCAGCATGTTTTTTGGGATCTTTGTTTAGTTTACCACCAGCTAGAAACACCATCCGGTAACAGGAAAGAGAAGAAAATAGTATTCCCATGCTTGCCATTTTTCCTCAAGCACAAAATCTATTTCTCTCACAGAAAAGGTAAGTGTACAGGAATTACAAGAGTCATTTAAAGGTACTTTTTAACAAGGTTGAACTGGTTGATGACAATCCACCCATTCCAATTCAGTGACCTTTTCATGGCTAGCCATTATTCTGACTGAGGTAGATAGAAAAATTAGTGAGAAAACAACTAAAGTCTAATTTACAATGTTATTCTGATTTTTACTAATAAAAGTAACATTGGAAGTATACTACTACTACTAATAATAATAATGCATACTCACCAGAGTTCACATAGGGCTTAAATTATCAGAGGACAGCATATATCTTTGGTTAGCAATACTGCCACAAAAATAAAATATACTGCATAAAATATTGAATATACTACTTGAAAATTATCCATTTTACCTCAGAGTTACTGGGTTTGTTATCAAATATTGTACTTCTACTTTTGATATTCCTCCAAGTGAAATAATTTTCAGATGATAAAATATATCTGCAGATATCTATCTCCCTACACATGTCACTGGTCAAGCACGTATTTGAAGGCCTCGATATGCATCAATTCGGGTCTATTTTTAAAGTGAAGATAGTAATATTGGAAATAATCTTTAAAAATCCACATCATGTATCAAAGTAGCTTCACATGCAATGGAAGAACCAGAATCTATTAAGTTTATCGACCCTCCAATCAACTTATTTAAGGAACACCATAATCTTTTTACAATCTCTTCTGGAGTTCAAAAGGGATGGTTTCAGATACCAGATCTGACTATTAAGCAATAACCTTCCACAGCAGCATATGTCCTATGGCATATTCCATGCAGACAAATTCAAGCTTTCCCAAGACTTTGTGCTTGCAGTGGCACAGCATGGGTAGAGAACAAAATTATTTGTCTTTTTGCATGGTTTCATATCTGGAGCTTGGCACCATATTTAATAGCACCACATGATCTCGTTCAGCAAGAAGACAGACTGAGCTGCTGAAAACCTAAGTTGCTTCCCCTTACTTCCAATAGTGTGGACAGGTACTATTACTGAGCATTGGCATAACAAGTTGCCAATTGTTTTTGGTCAAATTATTCTAGATTTAAAAGTTCTAACTACTAGTTTCATCCCATGACTTCTAGCTTCCTGCCTCTGACAAGAGCTCAGATCAAAATGGAAGAAGTCCCACAGTGGATCAGTGATGAAATTCTTTGTACATAGGACAATTTTCTTTCTTATGACAACGGTTTATGGACCACATCTTTTTACTCAATCTTCAGAAGCAAGGATTACAGAATAATATCTGAATGACCTATCTTTGGCAGAGATAATAATCTCTTTCTCCATTCCTCCTAAAATGACATATATTTTTCACCACGGATGAGTAAAGCTGGTTACTCTTAGTGTAAATAGCCTATACCTGTAGGTGCACATTGTGCCACACACATGGGGCTGTCAAGATACACCCTGAACTACATGAGCAAGCACGGAGCTTGTGGATTAAGCAGTACTCTACAGTCAGGTGAGAAACACAGGCCAACTTCAGCAGATACAGACTATAGTGTGCAGAACCTAAACTACTTATGGAGCTTCCCCCTGTTCAGCAAAGACGGATTTTTATTAATAATTTCTTTAAAATCCGACTGGGTTCTTGCACTATTATGTGGGCTGATTTCCATAGAAAATATATTTGGGAAACAAAGACTGCTGTTAATTATATGGAACTAAATACATCCTCACATATTGTCACTGCCTCACTGGGTTTGGCAATCAAACTGTCTGGACTGGAGTAATTTGTACCACTCTGCAACATCAAATCACAACATTCAAATCCACCCAGGTTCTCTTCCAAGTATGGGATGAGCTTAGCACCACCACGTCTACTAAAAGAGGACTATTTTTCTAGTCATAGTTAGATTAATTTCTTTTTATGTGGTATGACATATGACCTCATTTCTAACGCAAATGGTCACAGGCCTGCATTGTTTATGCTGCCAAAGTTCCTTAGAACTGTTCAGTACATTGTCATGTATCCATAAGGCATTGTTATTACCTAAGAATATTTTGAGAGCCATTTTGCGAGCAAATTATAAGCTACTTTTTGAGAATGGCAAACAGTAAGGAACAGGATAAAAGTAGAGTAAGGGTAAGAAATTCCATTTTCTGCAGTATTTTCTAATAGCACCCTGGGTGAACACTATGTACTTTTAATAAATGCTGTACAGAATTTTCCCAAGAAGACTGTCACCATTAGAGAGACAAAAAATAATATGTATAAAATGTGATATATTAATGCGATTGTGAAGGTATTTTAAGTTCCACATATTCCTATTCCTTACTCCCATCCTCAGGACCTCCCCTTCAAGCTCAGTGAATATACACTTGCCTACAGACTGCATTAGGGAATCGTGCCTGTTTCTATTTCTATACATTTTATTTATTATAATGAAGATAATTTGAATTGCAATCTGCAACTCCCTGAACATTTTAAAAACAACAAATGTAGTTAAACTAATGCCTGTGGCAATCTCTATTTATTCCTTGTGAGCATACACTTGCCATAACTTAAAACTGGGCTGAGCTTTAATTTAAATGTAACAAGGCAGAGTACCAGTGCAGTGCTTTCAACAAAATGGCTGAAACTGGCTTCAGCATGATTTGCCTGGAAGGGAAGATGAAAATGTGTTTTAAAGGAGAAAAAATATCCTGACCAAAACCAGACATTCTAAACAACCACCACCGATACCCAGTGCTCCTTTCCTCCCCCATCTCTATCAGCTGCTAGGCTTTCAGCACTGTTTTTCACCAGACACTAGCACAGTGTTTTCCTTCATAGTCAGCCATCAGCCAGAGCTGTCACTTGCAGATACTTCATTTTTGTTTCAGTCTAATTCATACTGCACCCCCTTAATCTCTGTAGTGAGTAATGCCATGTCACTGTGAAGATATGTCAGATCCAGCACGAGAAATATAGAGAGTGTTTCTAACGGTTAAACTATCTTGGTTTGAAGAAATATTTTATTTCTTCCCCCAACTTAACTGATGTCTTTCTCCTGAACGTCTTCCGAGCTGACCTCCAAAGGAGCAGTCACCATTCTGCAATCTGGCTCAGCTTTCATGGGTTGGGGGGTGAAGACAAGCTGCAGCCCTCTATTACTAAATGCAAATAATCAATATGTTTATTGAGCTTTTGGCTACCAGAGATCTTTTGATGGGAGTGACAGTGAGCATGACTCGCCTCATTCAATGACAAGCTTGTTTAGACTTTTTGCTACCTACCACTTTGTGAATCAGGCAACTGAAAATACCCACAGCAATTCCTCCAAACTGTCAGCTATTGCTGTGATTCCACCCAGCACCCCCTGTACAAGACAACAGATTAACCATTAGGCTAGATATGTTGAAAATATACAGCTTCAACCTTTCCCCAGCTAGCTCAGAGCGATGTATAGATGATTATTTCAACCGTCAGCTGCCGCATAGACTTAAACCCCTGCACAATAACTCCTGGATTCATCTGCCCCTTGTCAAACTTGCACAGCTTTAGTTTGAGCATACACAGTGTGGCAGTTTCACTGCGGATCTAGAATAATCCAGACGGCTGCTGTCTCTTTGTTAACAGGAAGCTAAACTGATGAGTTTGTAATGCATTTCTTATCAAAGGTAGCTTCAAAAAAGAAAATGTGCCAAATCAGTTGGGGTTGGAATTTAGCATAGTATTGAAATATGATTTAATCAAAACATTTGTTTTTTGTTGGGGAAAAAAAACCACCCCACATTATTCATCATCTAAAAATCATTTTATGCCAATGAACTATTTATTTTACAAATTTACTTCATTTTTTTTTGGTGGTAACAGATGTAATGAAATCATTGAGTAGAAAGTACAATATAATGCTGCTTGATGAGATACAAGAATGTTAATTTTAGAATCTGTGGAGCAGCATTCGCTTGGCGTCTGAAATGGTAATTCAAACGAAACAGGATTGCTGCTTTTGTTTCTGTGTGCATTACAAACTCAGGGAAATGCATTTCATCTTGTTTTCTTAATACAAAAAGATACACTGCATATCTCTACACACTAGCACCATTAGAAAGGCAGGTGAGGCTGGCTTTTAGCTGCAGTGCATGCCACTTGAAGCAGATAAAACATCAAGATCCAAGAATGTCAAGAATGCATCATCAGAACATTTTGCAAATACTGAATGGTGCTTACATGAGACATTCTCTTTGAAACTGTGGATCAAGAAATATTTCTTTTCTTTTCATTTTCCCCTCTTTTTGTCCCAGGCTTGCACCTTTTGGCTAAAGGCACATAAAATTTCAAAACAAATGCATTGTGTCTACTACTTTTTTCTTTTTTTCCTTTTTCTTTCTGTTAGCACCCAATACTTAAATCTTGTATTAATAATACAGTCTTTCGGTCTTCATTCTTCTCCCACATGAAGAACTGAAACTCAGACACAGATATATTCCTCATCTTTGCTTTTCCTTGAATGCTATAAAAAAGACAGTTAATAGCAAATGTGGAATCTTGCCATGCTGGATCCTGTTATGAATTTAAGATGGCTACTCTGATATTCAGTGAAACCAATATAAACTTTAAGTTCCTAATCTTTTAAAGTAACTTGTATATAGAATGAAAAATAGACTACAAAGGAGTTTGGAAACCCAGAAAACTTGTAACTTGAATCTTTTGGTGACGAAGGTCTGGCGTATGGGTTTGGACCATCTGTACTTATTTTTAAGGGTAGAGCAACTCCCTAAGGTTACCACAGAAATATGGTATTTTTTTCTTTGTTCCTCCAGTTTAATTCAAGAACATAACTTTTATGAGTGCTGTATCAATTGTTATCACTTCTCTGCTACTATGACTTCAGCAAGCAAATAAGTGGTTTAAGGCTGTTTTAATTGTGGTTGACCCACAGTCCACTAAAGTCAGAGAAAACATTTACACTGATGTCAGTGGACTTTAGATCAGGAGCTGTTCATTCCTCATGTATATGCTGTTATAAATGAGAAGCAAGCCTTTCCCATATATACAGCATTTTACCCACATTGGGTAAAATGTGCGATTTTGAGAAGGTTTCTGATTTCATGGATCTGTTTTCTTGTTCCAATACAGAGGTATATAGACAACAGGACACTATTTGTACCTAACAAACATCTTCTCTTTCCCTGCCAAGTTTGCACAGTAGAAAAAAAGCCACTTCAATTCCTAATCAAATCCTAATTTATATTTAGACTGTCATAGGTCCATTGAACCTTGAACATCTTTTCTAAATCAAATTTTAGTATTCCCTCATACATATTTCTTGATTTTTAGTCTTCATTCTCCACTGCGTTTTTAAATTATGATTCACTCTGTAATTGTTTATTCAAGTCATTATACTGTTATTGGAAAGCTGTCAAATGAAAAGTTAAAAAAAAGCAAAGCATCAGTGGACTTTTTTCCCCCCATTCATTTAACTGTCCAATTGACTTCTCCACATGCCATATCCATACAGAACACTATTTGGATAAAGTAAAGTTTGTTTTGGGAACGGGTGAAGAAATGGAGATGTGCCTAAACTGTAGAACTTAGAACATGGTCTGTTTTCAAGGGGGTCTGTTTTCCAGACAAACATCAGAGTGAAGGGAACTAGCTTTGTCTTCTGAGAGTGCACTTCGGAGAATAAGGAAAGCCAAAGTGTCTCATAGGCATGGCAAGTGTAAATATGCTGAGTTAACTTCATTATAACAAGCTGTTCTGCTCTGAACAAGGAGCAGGAACTACAGAAAACATTACCCCATGTGTCAGAAAAGAGCTGTTCAGACCCTGTGTTTCCTACCAAGCCACAAGCAGCTATGAACTACGATTCCGGAGCCTCAGCTGCACTCTCTAGCAGAGCAAAGTACAAAAGGATTGCTCAAAGCCACGTTAACATTTTAACAGACTGATGATCCCATGGCTACAAGCAGAAGACTGGGAATCTCCTGACTGGGATTTAGTTTTACCGCTGATCTTGGGTTACACAGCCTTGGGTGGCTCACGTGCAGTCAATTCGATTTTAAAGCATTTTCTTACTCACAGATATTGCTAGAATTCAAGTGACCAAATGATCTGAAATTGTGGCTGTTAATCTCTAATTTTCTCAGATCTAGTAGGTGTAAGACTGCAGTGTTGCTATTACTGTTTGAAAGGTACATTTGGAATACATTCCATAAAAATATCCTATATTCATATGTGATAAGAGTGTATTATTATTACAGTGTTTGGTGCTTTCTTTTTTTGTTTGGTTTTCTGTTTCTTTGTTTTTTGGTTTTTTTTGTTGGACATGACAATGTGCCTCTAACACTGAATAACTGTAACCGTTTTTATTTGTGCTTCTCTTTTCCTTCCTTAAAAAAAAGTGCCAGTTAAAGGATACTGATTTCCTTATGAGCAGCCCTTTGACAGTTCCCCAAGGCATGACATGTAAAGCCAAAAGGCACATCTTTGGGAGATGCTTTAAGAGTAGCAACACAGAAAATTACAATATTCCGTGCATTGTCATAGACTATCCTTGTTTTGATGCACAGCAACCCAAAGCGTATTGCCCTTTGTCGTATTGCCTCAAAGAGGATTTTGACACCAACTATAAGGGAAACAGAGGAAGAGGTTGCAACACTAGCAAGGGCACACTGTAGTTATGCAGTTCTGCTAAACTGTAGGAGGAATCTGTCTTGTTTTTACAAAGTTCAGGAAGTTTCCCCTTTGTGACTAAACACACTCACAATCTGATCAGTCACTGCAGAAAACAGTGAAGTTCTATTTGCGGACAAAAAATAAGCTGCTATTAAAAAAAAATCTAAATTTGAAAGGCCACTTGTCATTGTGCCTATGATCACTTTACTGTTTACACTCCCTCAGCTCCATTAAATTCAGGGAAAAATATACAATGCCTTGAAGTAACTAAGAGTAAAAGTAAGCACAGGAGTCCGTGGTGATTGCTCTGCTCCTTGGGATTAGAAGCCTTCTATTTACAGCATAGACTGTGTTTGTCAGGAAGAGTATTTCAGTGCAGAGGAAAGTGATATTTCCATGTCTTTGGAGCAGAACTCCACAAATTTCAGCTCAGTCTTGCTGCAACTGTTTCCTTCCTGTGAACATTGGGAAGTGTAGATTTCATCCTGCAAAAATCTACTTAGAATTGTTACTTTTTTTTCCACTTGGAGGTGCCAATTTTTCTTAACATCTTAAAAATATATATTTCCAGTGTAATTCCAGCCTGCATATCCTAAAGTTTTAAACTGAAATAAAATTTCATCTACCTTGCTCATTACAAGAGGACAGACTAGGTCCCTGTCAATACCACAGTGAAATAAAGATTTTCCTACACTTCTTATAAATGCAGGTGATTGTATTCTTAAATTCTAAGATTTTACATATTTATATTTTTTCAATTCTTCCTCTGCTTCCCCATGAGTTGTCTTACTTTTGAAAACACACTTGACAGGATTTGGCTGAAGCTGTTTCTTTTTTTAACTTGGTGGTTAATATGTGACCAATAAATTGGGAGTTTATTCTTATCTTTTTACTTTGTAAAATTTGATATCATTGAATTTCTTTCGGCTTGTGTTTATCTTTGCAAAAAAAAAAAAGGGTATAGAAATATCTGTGTCTCTGAACAAGAACTGAAATATTAACATTTAACTCTGGCTTTCTTATCATTAGTCTTACTCAGTTTTCACCCACATCAGTGGAAAAACTTCCATTTACAAAATTTTCATAAGATCAGGCTCAGTGATCCCCAATATTTTTCAGACTTAGCTGTAATATTCTTGTGGGATGGAGGTCTTCACACTACTGTTAGTTGTGTGACCATCACATCATGTCATATGGAAGTATAAAATGCTGTGCCTATTTACACAGAAACTGGTTCTAGAGACAAGTGCTTACACTGTATACACCTTTATGGAAAAAACTGTATACAATTTAAAAGCGCCATCTGAAATATTTTTTTGAAAATAAAATTGTTTCCTTAACAAAGCAATACATAATTAAGTTCTTGCAGATTTCTCAGCCGCTACTGATTTCTAGGCCAGCACCACCACCTGCTGGTTACAGGGAGTTTCAAGACCCAGTGGTGTTTTCCTGTCTTAAAATCCATGCATAAATAAAGAGCAGTATTTCTCAGCTCTTCTTATACATAGAAATGTTGCTACCAGAAGAGATTTTTAGCAGATTGGCTGCAGTTTAACAGTACTCTATTAGCTGAATTATGGCTTTCATAAAAGCAGGGAATGCTAACAAAGAAATTATTTATTCTAAGTACTGTAAGTCACAGGATAAATGTTAAAATTAATCAAATAGATTGAACCTGTTTTATTAAAAGGCTATTGTCACATATGCAGGTTTTATTACTTACAGATACACAGTTAAATACTCTTTATAATATTAAGAAATTGGTATTTTTTTCTAAGTGATCACTACTTCAGTGTATTCCACAATGTACTCCATTCTTGTGAAGCTTTTTCTTGCTCTGAACAAATGCATCTAAAAAACCAGTACCACCTGTTAAATCTATTAATATAAAACAACCAAGATATAAATAACTAAGATTAAAGCTATAAAACAATAGCAAAAATAGTGATAGCAAAAATGGAGATGGAATAGAATCAATTGCTATGGAAATTCAGGAAAGTATAGTACATAATTTCTAGGAAAATACTGGCAAAAAACTCACAGTAGAGTGGCTGAAACTGATTGCTATGGGAAATAAGGGCTGGCAATCCACCCCATAAGGGTGGAAAATAAAGCATAAGCTAAGAAATCCAGTGGTGACAACTAATAACAATGTTACTTACATCATCATTTTGATTTCTAATAGAAGGAATACTCAAAAGGATGGATGTATATAGCAAGATCACATTTTTCAAGCACAACTTGAATAGGCTCAAAATACCTCCACAGAAAATAAAAAAAATACTGTAATGAATTACCTCTGATAATTTCTCTATTACTAAAAAACCCTACTTTACTGACAAGATTGAAAATTCTGCAGCAACTAGGGTTCAACTCTTTTGAAATACTGTGAGAGGGGAAAGCATGCCATCTCACATTCACTCCATGTAAGACCAACTATAATGGCATAAAATTACACAGACCAGCAACAGAGAAAGAAAGCAAATAATACTGAATCTACCTACCCAACTAATCTGACATCCACGTTAAAAAAAAAAAATTAAAATTACATGTTTTGTCCTTTTAGTTTTTATTTTGATACTAAAGCCACAAGGCATTTGCTTAGTTCATGACACGGATCAAGCAGATCACAACCCATGATGAAGCACAGCTTTAAAAAGAAAGTCATCAAACCCAACTGCATTGTGCTTGGTACTTCTGGATTCATGAACCAAACCTTGATGAGAATATGGGCACCACCAAAGAAAGAGAAGGGAGCCCAACAGAGCACCCTCACTGTTCACACATAGTGCAATGAATCATGAGGAGAGGAAAAAAGGCAATGGAGAATTTTGGAGAGAGGGTTGTCAATGTATTGAATTAGCAGGTTACTTAGTTGTGTCCTACAGAACACTTGGTGTGCTCAGCACAAAAATCACTTCTACACCATGAGTATAAAATTAAATAGAGGTGATGTCCCTTTTCCAAGTAGGTAGCATGATAAGGAAGAGAGAAGACTGATAAAATTAAAAAAAAAAAAAA
>VYXD01013260.1:0-18139 GCA_013397195.1 Hylia prasina | reverse complement strand
AAAAAAAAAAAAGGAAAGAAGGTTCTGCAGGAAACTACTGAACTGCTAGAATTTCTGTTGTATTATCACGCCAACTTCACAATAAACTCTACAATCACCTGGAGCTGAGGAACTCTCTCCAACAAAGAAAAAACTGATGTATAAAATTTCGTAAGATTTACAGGTCAGTTACTACCCTAAAAGAAACTACATCAAACACAAATGCCACAGGATGCCAATAGATTTGGAAATACTGTTGCTGCCAGATGTTTTGAGAGTCAGATACTGAAAGCATCCAGAAATCCTATGCTCAGGGGACACTGACAGCTGTCAAGAAAGTCATCTTCCAAAATCAAATTGCTTGGAGCTTTACCTCTGAGGGTTTTATTTTGTCCTGTTCGAGGAGAAAGAAGAGGGCACACAAAAGACTCATATGCTAAAGGCAGATTAAAACCAAGTGCATATTTTGACATTTTTTATATTCCTCATGGGCAGAACTCAAGGATACTGCTGAGGAAATCTGTGAGACCCAAGGGACAATTTCAGGATGTTTCCTGAGGAGTATGTGGGGCTTGAGTACTGAGGCTGTATGTACAAACTTAAATATATGATTCTGGCATGCCCTCATGCTACAATTTTGAATGCAAAACAAGAATTTTGCTATTTAGCAGTGGAAATACCAGTAAAACCATGGATGAATGAGCTGCAGCATTCAAAGACTCAATCAGCCAATCAAAAAGACCTTTAAAGTTGGATCACCCACTAGACATACTAACACTAGAAATCCTGAATCCAAAACCAGAGTGTTTTCAATAATCCTTGAAAATACTATCTCCTACTTTAATGGTAGTTAAAGTAGGAGATAGTATTTTCAAGGATTATTAACAAAAAACAGAAGGACAAAGTTCTCCACAGATCATGCTTTAATAAAGAACTGCATGTGGTGGTGGTAACAGAGGAGATCTGAAACAAAAATGTAAATAATCCTATGCTTGAAAGAGGCAAATTCAGGCACAGGGAGTTCTACAAAGGCCATAACCATATGATAATGGTATACTGAAGTGCAGCTAGGGCACAGAATTCACACTTCAGACATTAACATGCAGAAGGATCTGGTGTCAGTGAGTTAGAAGAATGTCAATCCCTGCTCTTACAGAATTTCACACTGATGCAAGATGAGTCAAGTCCAGACTATGTGATTGGGTACTTGGCTTGAGTCTTCCCTACTCCTCTTCCAAACAAAACCAAGGGCTTCTGCTGAGTCATGTAACTCCCCCAAGTGTAAGATGCCTGCATGCTGGACTCCTTGTATGGAAGGATCCTGTCAAATAGTGAGGATCACATTACTCACTCCAGGCTCTGCAATCTTTGCACCATGATTACTGTTACAGAATCTCTGCTGAGACTGATATGTCAGTCCTTTATCTGAATGAAGAAATCAGAAAGGTATATCTTGTTACTCAGAGCAGGGAGACCTTTGAATACAAATGATCAAAATATATTTAATTAAATTATTCATATATGTATTTATCTGTTTATTTAATTTTTTTCTTGAATAACTTCTATGGAATGAAAGTTTTGGCGGGAAAAAATCCATCTTTTAAGAACTATTGAAAAATTTAGATCTTTCACAAATAAAAAGCGATTTAATTCTCTGCAGAATTTTGTTCATAAAATGAAAAAAATTACACTTTCATGTCTCAATTTATACAAAATTTGTAAAAATATCATGTGTCAAACATAAAAATTTAACATCAGTAGAATTCTTAAAATGTGCAACCTCACACAACAGGGTAAATACTTTTTCCTGTGGAACACCAAAAGCAGTTATTAGCATCCAAGAGTCTTCCAACTATGTTTTACTCATTGCAATGCTTATTGGCTTTCTTCAGAACCAAAACAGTGTTTCTTGTCAAAAACAAGACGAGATACGAGAATGGTTAGGAGTCCATTACTGATGAGAAATATTAGCATGTCATCCAAATATTTGGGAAACACGTCCTAAACATGTTGGAAAGGGCAGTATGTAGTGGAAGCCAGAAATGTACATCCTGTTCTATTCAGCAGTGCATCTCACTTCTTCTCATCCTTCTGCTGTCTCATTGTGTGAATTATAGTCATTTTCATACCCTGCAATTCTAAATAAATACTGTATCACTTCCTTGCTGCCACCCATCTTGTGATTGACTGATCACAGAGAACCTGGCAAGTCCTTGCATGATCTGGTAGACCAGGAATAATTCTAATAGAGGTAAAGCATGAATAAAATTAAAAAAAAAAATCTTTGGACAAATGCCTGCTAATGAAATATGCTAGCAGTTTGCACCTATTTACCACAAATTGCTCATAGAACAGGAATAAGCATCATCTCCACATTAGGCTCAAAACTTGCAATTGGTTTTACTCTTCAAGAAGAGTCTTTGTCCTATCAGCCAATAAAACTTTACCAGCTAGGCAAGTATTTATCTTGACTTCTAAATTACTGTCCATGTGTCAAGCTACTATTTTTACTTAATGACCAATTCCATAAGGGATAACCTAAGTAGCTGGGCTAATTTTAGACCAAACTATGGCCCTTGTTAGACAGCACAGCTGCTGGCTCCTCTAGGCATGAGTTTGCTCAAAAACAGAGCCTCCATTTCCTGTTGCCAGTCTTCCTCCATAGCATAAGGGTGATACAGGTGAGACATGATGTGTCAGGGAACATAGAGCTCCATGGAGTGAGAGAGTGGAGATGATGTCAGGAACATGGGAATGGAGAAAGGAACATGAGTAGTGCAAGCAAAATCCTTTATGCAAGAACGAACAAAGGAAATTGCATGACGAAGATCAAAGATGCTATAATGAATTTTTGGATTTCCTTCAGCAGCTCTTCATAGTAAACAAGGTCTGCATTCCAACTAAAGTTCAGAAGCAGCTAAAAACTTCAAATTATATAAAAATATGGCAGCAGAGATACTTCTCTACTGATGCAGATAAACTCAAGTTACTCCTGCCCTCTCATATAGTATACCCTTTCTAAACCTCTCTAAACTAGACGGCAGCAAGGCAGTTATGGTAATTTCCCCACTCCTTCTTTCTGTCTTGTACCCATTTCACCCTCCTCTTGTTCCTGCTGTGCATCTACGTTCTTAAATAAAGATCAGGAAATCTGAAAATTGGCCTCTGAAGGGGAATATCTATGTCAAAAGGACATTCAGGCTTGTATTTAGGACTTCAAAATGTAAAGATCTCAAAGCACTTCTTAGCACAAAGTGTAATACAATATAATAGATTGAGAATACAGTATTTTCATTCTTTCAGGGGAAGAACAGCTATAGTCATGCAGAAAGTCAGTGGCACAGTCAAGATTAGGATCATTGCCTTGTGGCACTTTTGTTTCCCATTTGCCTAGGTAAAATTTCCAGTCAAACTAAAATGCACACAGGAGTGTTTGACCAGATAACACTGGACACATCTTACACAGTAATAATGCCTTCTCCACCCTTCCTTTTGAGAATATTTGTGCTGTGCTAACAAGATCTGATCAGTGCCAGTGAAGCGTGTCAGTGAGGTAGCACACATTATGCTTCCTAAAATCTTTGATAACAAATGAATCACAGAATTACAGCATTCAATATTAAGTAAAGTATTATAAGGAAAGATATATCATTGTATTATTTAAAAAATGTTAAAAGAAGCTGGTGAATAATCTCAAACAGTGAAAAGATGACTGAACTTAAACCTATTTTAAAGTATATTATCAACACAGTTAAGAACTTACATACTGAAATAAATGTATTTATGATTTCTTAAAAATAAATTAAAACCTTTCCTCATGTGTTGTGTCCAACCCTCTCCTGTCTACTATAACCTCATCCAAAGCAACAATACAGCATGGGCGCTTCTCTTGTGGCACTTCAAGAACCACATATGGAGTTATGTGACAACAATCTCCTCTTTTCATGCAGAACATAAATAATTCACGAGGTTGTGTTTCCTGGCATACACAAATACCTCAGAAGGTTCTAGGTACTCAGAAGAAAATACAAACACCCAGAAAAATTGTCTTGTAAGTTGCTTCTGACTTCCAGACTGGAGGCTGACCCACTCTGCTGGACCTACACTGATCTTGGTAAACCCTGAAGATCTCTTGTTCTAATTCAACACATTTTGCTGGCCTAAGTAAGAAATAGGTTGGCTGTCCCTGCTTCCAGTTCCAGAAGTATGAGCCACATGGTATTTATATCAGTGACTCCTAATGTCACTACAAACCTGGTTTAAGGTATGCACATATTAAATATGCTGGGGCTCTCATGGAATAATCAGATGATGAATCCACTGAGTTTGATTTTTTTCCATATTTCTCCTGTTTTTACATTAAAATGCATCAAAAGCAAAAACACTGCCAGATATAAAGCAAGGGCTTTCATTCTAGGGGGTTTTATACTAAACTGAACTCCACTTTCTATGTTGAAACTATGTTGTGGTCTGTTGCATACTTCATTGAGCACCTCCTTCTGTATACTATAAAACCTTCAGATTACATGAAATGTGTAAAATATAAACCAGATGATTTCTTTTTCTCTCAATCTGAGGGGAAATATTCCAAGTCAGTAAACATGTTTTTTCTTTGAATTATAAAAGGAGCCAAAGAATAGGATATAAAAGAAAATAAATTATAAGAATAGTATGATATGTTCAGGATTTACATATCAAAATTTTTGGTTTTGAAGTAATTGTAAAAGAACAGGAATTACATATCATAGTGTGTCTGTGATTAGCATGAGCTGATAGTTTACTGCTTTTGTTGTTGCTGTGTTACCTTACCCAATAACACCCATACAAACTAGCTAAAAGTCAAAACAGCAACCAATTTGGGGGATCTATCCTGAAAACTGGTACTAACAACTTCCCAGCATCAATGAGCTTCTCAGTCCTGCAGCTGTTTTAAAAAGCTTCCTCCCAAAGGCACATTTAGAACTAAATTAAATGCAACTTTGACTTAATTAACGTTTTAAATGATAATGAATACAATGTAGATTCACAGAAGGCATTTACACTGCGTTATAAAACTGATAAAAAATTAATAACTCTTTGTTAATAAGTTATGTCGCTCCAGACACATAAAGCCCAAGGCAGCCAATGCTGTAGTCTAGGGTCTAATCCAGGTTCCTAATGCAGGTGGTATAAGGAGGCAGGAGACTGACTTGACACTTGACATTTGCTCTAAGCCTGCTCTGGATCAAGCCACTGCTTGCTCATAAATACTTTACTTCATATAGTAAAGGTCAGAATTTGGGCTCAAGGCAGGGCTATGACAGAAATGCTCAAGCTGAAACCGAGCCAGCTCTGGCATCTGTCGCTTGAAATAGCTCGGAAGCAGTAGAGAAGAAGACCTAACCGGCCAGCATCTGTCCCACACCAAGGAGGTAACAGGAAGAATCTGCTGCCTGGTGGTAAGAAACTGTCATGGTGAGTTTCATGACAACCAGCCACACTCAGGAACTAAAAATGCAAACATAATTTCCATGTCACCTTGCATAAGACCCTCTGCTAAATTCACTCCACAGGATGCAGACAGCATCTTTCCTAGCTTGTACCCATAAAAGCGAGCCACTCACTAGTCCCTTCCTGTGACCCTGGCAAGAATCACTGCTCAGCATAAAGGCCTAAAGGAATTAAATGCAGACTTCTTGATCTTTCCTTCCCCCACTTCTCAATTCTTCAAAGGTTTCACTGCTAAACTTAGCAGTGCCTCCACCTCAGGATGATGTGAGAGTTCATCTCCTTGTTACAGACATCACAAACTGGGCAGAGCTCACTCTCATCAGCACAGGCGTATATGCTGCATCACAAAACTCACCTGAAAAAGTGCATGCCTCATTACTTATATTACCTTGGTTAGGACCTTATGCCATTTAGAAAGGAGAGCATCTGTCCTTCTTTTCCCGATTGTTTTCATTTCCAAGACCCAATTGCTTGTTTATTCCTTCAATCTCCTCTTCCCCAAAACATTAAAAGAATACTGCTGGCTTTTTGTGCAGGACAAAGATAAGACAGTGTGACCACAGAGAGGTCAGTGGGTTATATAAAGGATTTATGCAGCACATGCAAAAGTAAGATTTTCAAAGCAAACAGGTCTACTTCCCTCCTGTGGCCACTGCAGAAGTCTCACAGCTCAGAAAAGGTGTATAGAGGGACAGAGCAGCAGTACTACCCCACCTTGTCATAATCAGAGCATTATAAAGACAATGTAAATGTGATGATATTCATAGGGGGGTTGAGCATCTCATAGTCTCTCGCTACCACAAGGTGATATACACATCCTGTGAAAGGAAACCCATTGTTGCTAAAGGGTGAACAGAAAATTCTAGCACTGAAATTGTTCCCTGACAGGTCACATACCTGCCCTTCCTGCACCTCAGCTCAAGCATGACAGCAAGTAATTCTTCTAGTCTTGGCTACTATAGCAGGACTAGAGAAGTAGTAGGTTAGAAAAGCAGAGGATACATCCTCTGTAGAAAGCAGAGGATGCTCTCTTGCATTCTAGGAGAACTAGAGTATGCTGGCTTTTCAGCCAGTATTTTAGGAACTTGGGACTTAATAATTGTCAACTCATTTAGAAAAGCCCAAGAATCGTTATACAACTGATGAGTTTTAGATACACTGACCAATGTCTGAGTGTTACACATCCATCTCCCCGGATAAATCAGTAAGTTATACATTATTTCAACTCTCAAGAATAGAATTTGGTTTTTTCAGTTGTAAAGACACACAGTCAGAGTCTGAAGTAACAGGTCAATGAAGAAGCTGAAGCTTTTCTTGGCCTGAAACTTTCTAAGGTCACATCATCAATTATAGTTTCAGCACAGTTTACCAACCTTGGTACCCAAAATATTCACCTAACCTTGCAGAATTTAGGTCCTTTGAGAAAGATTCAACTGCTAACTTGTCTGTACAGAATAAAACACATGCTGACACTGGAAGACTGTATGGAATATATGGCTTTAAACTGGGTCTGGCACACAGGTAGGTACATGCTTTGCTTCTTTCAAAAGTTAACCTTTTTCCAACTTGTCTTAGCATGGTTGTTCCATGTAAGATGTCTAAGAGGGTGCGCGATCCATGAATTCAAAATATAGTAATAATTATTCTTGTCTTTTGTCTGCAGAGATCCTTGATATTCACCAAAGCAAAAGTCTTCCCATAAAGCTTCTCGGAACTACCAAAGCATGCCAAAGCATGTTTTCTTACAAGCTGAATTAGATATGTCTGGGCCTAATATCAAGAATATCCTTGAAAATTTATATTCCCATGGCAGTGGGTGCAGTGACAACTTGAGGAAAGGTTTCCTTTAGGAACATGAACTTTTCATGTTCCTGAGAAGCACAGCCATATGGTGATGGAGAAACATAGAAATTAAATGGTTCAGGTTAAGATTCTGTCTGTATCAATTAATCATTTCAATGGCACCCCCCAAGACTTGGCACAGACCTAAGCAGAAACAGCACACTTGTTAATAACATAATTTCATTGTATAAACCACCCCAGATTTTTCAGTGGCTAAGTGCCTCTCTTCACTCTAATTGAGTCTCCAATGCAAAAAGTATTTGCTATTCATGTAGCAATCTACCAAATACAGCTAAACCTGAAAAATGTAGACACAAAAAAAAGACTTAAAATTCTCTTTCTTTACATTTAGAAAAATTATAAGTATTTTTTCCAGAAAACAGCCTATAAACTCAAAAACTCTTTTAATGTAATTATACTTCATCAAAATATGATTTTCATTTGCTGAAAGTAGAAACAACAATATAATAACAGAGAGACTCATTCACAGTGGAAAATACACTGCAAGTGTTACTTTCTCTGCAGATTATACAATTAGAAGATTAAATCCTGTGTACACCACTGAATATGTAAATTGATATCTTCTACTCAACATCTGATTTTTAGAAACAACACTAATTCTTACAAAAACTATTCATTGTTTCAAGAAGCTCCATACAATGGTCTGTGATTTTATTTACCTTGGAAAAAACCCCACTTTTATAATCAAAAGTTTAAAAAAAAAAAAAAAAAAAGAAGGAAAGAAAGAAAGAAGTACATTAAGCAACTGCAGAAGCAAACCAACTCAACTGGGGCACCACGACCAAAGCAAGCCCTGTAATAGTATAATGACCTTTAATGAGTGTCTGGGGAAACAATACAGTCGTAGCATAAAAGACAAAGGGCAAAACCCATCATGGCTCCACTGACACTAATTTAAAATGATTTTCAGAACAACTAAAGAATGTAAGAGAGGTAATCTGATCCACCAATCTGACCTCACTTTGATTCTGGGGCCCTGCTGCTGCCATTTCTAATTGTCAAACACTCTACATTTCACATCTGCTCATATTTAATGAAAAGCTGACTCTCCCCACCATTCTTTGAGCTAACTAGCTCTGTCAAGATGGGCATGGTCCGACCCCTGTGCACTGCAAAGAAAACACACTGATTTCTATTGAAGCCCTGCCAGTGCAACGTTGCGTGCATATATATATTTTAATTGGAAAAGAAAGGCTTATGCTGCTTTGCAAAGAGTGTGAATTGGTATTGATTTTCGTACTTATTATTAACAGTCAAAGGTGACTAGTCTCACAAGGGGAAGACTGAGATCTCTTTTGATTTGATGGAGTGATGAAGGGGGGGACAGGCCCTTGAAGTATAGGATGGTAGAAATCCTCAAAGCTGTCAATATCATTTATCCTTCAAAATATAACATAGCTCTAACATGTTTCCCAAAAAGCTTTTGTTGGAAATAATACCATTATTGTGGAGGGTTTTGGCTCAGCAGGCAACACAATCAAAAATGTTTACTTTATCTGCCTCTGTAGAGTCTTAAGTGGACTTGAAAGCTATGGTAAACCTAGAAATTAGTTTTCCTTTCCTTGCCAAACAGTGCTAATGGCAGAAATTTTACCCACTTGCAAGGGACATATTAATTTATCCTAATCTGGTTGCTGTTAACACCAGTGCCAGGACCCAGCCACATACTCTCTGTACTCATACAAACTCCACCAGGCACGGTGTTACACCGCACAAGAAACTGCCTGCAGCAATTCTCAACACAGGAAGGTTTCCTGTTCACTTTTCTTAACAAAATATGTTTTGCCACATTTTACCCTGATAAAAGCCTTGTTAAAGGATAAAACCTCCTGTGATTTAGAACAGGACTTAAAGCTAGGAACCATCCACCTTATGGTGATACATGAGTTGCAAGCAAGGAGATAGCTAGGATGTTCAGAGTGCTTATGCACACAGAGAGAGAGAATTTTTGGTAAAATCTCCAAGAAATCCTGTTAGAATACTTTTAATTAAAATGGTCTCCAGACAAAAGAAATGTAACAATTACAGGGTTGTTATATTTGGGACTGGAAAAATAGTTCATAAATCAACATAGTTAAAGCAAAACCGTGCGCCACTTGGACTACATACCAATACATATGGTACCAAAAGACAACCAGGTGCATAATCTAAAAACTACATTCTAGTCTTCATAGCAGAAGGCACTTTCATCCACAATGACTTGCCTTGGAAAATGGACATGCTTCCTGATCAAAATTCCAATCTATTCTCATAGCTGTATCTGAATAACTTTATAGCTTTTCTTTGCCATCTGGGTAGGGAGAGGAAAACAGCTCCTGTCCCAAGACATAGTTTTGCCTGTTAAGAATGACTAAAGAGGACAAGAAAATGAAACAAACAAACAAAAAACCATTTAATAATCTTTCTCAGTTGTTGACATCAAACTGATAATCCAAGCATTGAAATCCCTACAGTTTGTCCAAAGAATTAATGGCCATGCAGAATTGTTCTAGGTTCTCTGTCTTCTCCCTCTCAACTCTGATCGTTCAAAAAAGCTTTCAGGGCACGTTCCAGAATGCTATTATCCTATGGAACAGATTCTACATTTCATTTCAAAACGTCTGTACCAGGGATTTGCATGAGCCTAGTTTTTCTAAAAGGGCACCACAAAAAGTACAATTATTTTTACAAAAAGTACAAACATTTCAGTATCAGATGGAAGATCCTGCCTTACTGAGAATGAAGAGTTACAAACAAAATTAAAGATAAAAGTAGCAGCACAGAATAGAATTTCAGCTACTATAGTTCAGCTACTATGCTGTATCCTGTATATTTTTTCACTCCCATTGTATGGTGCTCTAGTGCCAGCATTACTAAAGCTACCCACTTGGCACCAGTCAAAGATTTAGACACAGGTCTGGTCCTCCACCTTGCTTAATTAATGACAATTTGTATTGTCTGAATTAAATAGAAAAAGATGTCACCACACTGCTCCACTAAGGTCATACAGTCTATTGCAAGAAGATGCTTCATACAGAGCAGACAAAGCAAAATAATGGTTTACATTTTTTTTTGCATTAAAAATAAAAACAGAAATATAAATACAGAGCTGTAATCAAATTTGGGGTTGATTTTTTAAAAAAGCATCAGCCCAGTAAAACTCACAGAACTACAACGCACGACACAAGACAGGGATGGTACCACAGACACCACAGACATGGAACAGCATGTGTTGGGTGTTGAAACTTACAGGCACGTAAACTGGTGGAGCAATCATTAACAGAGACAGAAGAAAGTGGGAAGGCTCTCTCAAGGGTGTCCATGTTACTATGTACACTGCCTGACATGCAAGAGCAGTCACGCTCAGAGCGTCCGCAATCAAAACAACATGCCAGTCTCATTCTCTTGTAGATGGACATCTTGGCTATAACCATGTGTTGGATGGGAGGAGAGGAAGAGCAGCAGGTTAATGGCAAGGTTATATATATAACAAGGCAGCTGGAAGGTAATTGAAGGGATTTAATACAGGCCTTAGTTAATGTTAACAGTCTTGACCCAGGAAAAAAAAATGCAATGAGATTATTGATAACACTTTGGCTGTACATTAAAAGTAGGGCAAAAGATTAATTGCTCTTTATTTCTGTTCAGTCTTAGAGGGTGACCGCAGTCATGGGGAAAAATTACTGTTTACAGTCAAGCGTTTGGATCAAAATAAAACACAGTAAAAGCACAGAATTCTAACAATACGCTTTTCCCTTGGCACAATTAATACCACTGGGTTAAAATGAAAACAAAAGTTGCTAGTCCATTGGATATTTTCAGCCTATCCTACTTCCTGTAAAAATCAGCAATTTCTTTATATATAAATATATATATGCATGTATGCACACACAGAAACACACATACACATATATTCTTACATACACACGCTCATACACACATGCATTATACATACACACATATATATACATATATATATTTATTCTTAAACATATTGTAATAATTTCTCTGTATTAAAATGTGCCAAGGAACTTCTTTACTGCAATTAATCACACATTATTAAAGAGTTACAAGATATTGATAAAATTTTCCAAAAAAAATAATTTTGCTTACATTATATCTTCAGGAATTCAAATTAACTCTTGACAGAATACCAAAATTTGCCCATGTAAGAGACAGAACTAAAAATGGTAAATATGCTCGACATTAAGATCAGTTCACAAATAAGGCATCACCAAAAGCACACAGAGCATTGGTCCACTGAAACATGCTGAACTAATCATTGGCACGGTTTCTACTTTGGATTCAAAAGTGAATCAATCAAGAACAAAATTACTGAACATAGAATCATGTGTTAGTTCCAAAACAAGTGCCCAGTTATCTTTATCTTTCAGTCATCTGAATGTCCTTTTTATGTATTTATAGAAATACAGAGCATCCTATGTTACAAATGCATGTCAATTAATTACCATCCTGATTTTTTTTTTATGTCATCTGAATCAGGTATGTTTGCATCTCAAGAAATCCAAAGGCCATTTAGATTGTTTCACAAGTTGCAGTGAACCAACTTTTGGTAATGGTTTAGATTGAACTGACTCAATTATACTAAAAACAAAACAACACTGACAGGCAAAAACAAAACCTTAAAAGCAAATGCAGAAAAAAGGTAATGTTCCTCTGGCCTGTACCCTCAGTTTAGGATGTCTTTTTTGCATTATGGTAATGACATTGAATTTAAAGAATTTTTTTTTCCAGTTTCTTAATCCCACAGTCACCAGGAAAGAGGGATTGAAATCACTCAAATGGGTCAAGTCCTGTTCTAAGGCCTTGATGGCTTGCCATACAGTATACTTGTCAAGCAAGGGTAACATTATGATTGTGGAAAACAGGCATTGAGGGAGATGAATGAGTGATCTCTTCAGTAGCGACTCCATTCCTCTAAAACTTTGCTCACATGACTAATGCCATGTTCTTTTAGCACCCTAGAGTAGAGTTATCTTACAGCTGTTCAGAAATTTATCATGCAGCATCAGGCTTGTTCATTGCATAGTACATCATTCCTCAGAGCTTGGCTTTTAGTAAGAAGGCTTCCACTGCAGCTTTTGATGCACACACATTCAAACTACACAGAAAATTCAAAACAGCATTTTCCCATGTTTTCCCTCTGTCTAACTCTTCCCAACGCATTCTTTAAACTTGAAAAGTTGGACAGCAAAAGAAAAGTGAAATAAGTTACCAAAAGTGTGACAGTCTTTCCAGCATGCCTACTTTCTTTTCTTTTTTTTTTTTTAAGAAAATGAAAGAAAAATAAAGGGCATTTGTGAGACACACTAACAGTAGATGAGGAAAAAAAACCAGCCCCATTTTGCTGAAATTATAGCTGTTTTGAAGGTCTTTTTCTAATCAAACACTGTAGCAAAACACTGCTCAGAAGTTCTCAACTGCTATGTCGTTGGTTAGTAACAGTCCCTGGTTTTCATTTACTTCTGGCCATATCTTGTCAACAGTCAATAATAGGATAGGACACATTTATGAAAATTAAAAAGAAATAATCCTTAAGGGCAAAGAAGGCTGGGAAGAAAAACTTTTTGTATCATTTTCATCAGACTTAAACCAATAAAGTTGGAAATGTAAGGCCTTCTCTTCAATAGGGGAAGGACATGATGGCGTTTCTCAAAAGCAATGCCCTTCAGGGACTGTTTTTAACTATTATTGTCAGTTGTTCTGGAGATCATGCATCATTTGAATATTTCACATCATTAACATGCAGGAAACAGGCCTGGACCTGGAAATATAAGTAGCAGAAAGGACTTGCCATAAGGGTTTTAACCAGTATATAAGCAACTGCATATCAGAGCAATAACTTTTGGAAAGAAAACATGCTGTTACTCTTCATTCCTTTTATACAGTCAGTTACATTCACACCAAATACAATACTTATTTTAAATAAAACAAAACACACATTATCAGTAGGGATGACTAGTGACAAGATCAAAGACAGGACAGAAATGATTTTAAATGGTTCAGCCACACACATACCATTTTCTATAAAACTTCCATAAACATTAACAGAAAATGGCAATCATCAGAAAGACAGGGGACTTTAAGAACAGGCTCTGGGTGTGTGTTAAATTTATTTGACACCTGTAGAACCTGCATAGGAATCAACTAATTTCTATTCCTAAATGTGTTATAAATGTTGAATAGAATTGCAATTTGATATTGTGAAAACAAAAGTTGGGACATAAAGGAAACTACTTCCCTATTTTCAATTGTATAATAAATAGGAAAAAAAAAGAACAGATCCTTCTAGTTAATATGATGACAATCACACAACATTTGTAAAACTAATCAGTAAAAGTGTCAGGGGAAGTTTTTATGAACATTAAATGAAGACTGCTTAACTAATTTACAAATCAAGGCACATATGAACCACTCATTAAGAGGAAAAGGAGAGCAAAATTTCTTTCAATTACTCAAAGTAAATAAATACTTCTAGAAACTTTTAGATGCAATTTTTCACAGAAGGCAGTAGCCTTCTATTCTATAAAAGAAAGAAAATTTCCCCAGATGTCTAAGCTTCTCACAATACCTTACTTTCTGATCTCAAAGAGTCAAAAATACAGTTAAAATGTGTAGATTGTCTGGATCTGAAGTGTAACTTAGAGTTCACTAACAGTAATGGGAAATATTTCCAGCTGCAAAAATAAGCAAAGGAAACTGCAGATTATTCTCTACCTAAAATGTCAAGGAACAGCTCCTTTTTCTTTTCTTTTTTTCCCCCTTTCTTTTCTTTAAAGAAAGCAGAACAAAGTATTCCTTCTTCTTTCCTGGATTTTTTGTAAACCATAGGCTGTACCCCATCCTGGTACCGCTCCCGTCACTGCGGCGCTTTTCCCGGGGCTCAGCGCAGCCACAGTGGAGCTCCGAGGACATCTAGTGGATCTCCCTCAGCTGGCAGCCGCTCAGGAGCAGGAACGGGAGCTTCCCTGACCACCCAATGGTACAAAAAGGTCACAGAACACTTCAGAATTGAAATGCACAGTGTTATTTCAATTCATCAAGTTCTCATGATCCAAACTATGAGTGAAAAATCATCAGCATTGAAGGGCGACCAGAGCAGTGTGATCGCCTGTCAGCAATGCTGGTTAGCATCATGAGACTGAAACACAGACAGGACTTCCCCCAGCACAGTTTCAGTTTCCTGAAAAATACAGCAGCGTGCCTTAAACTGTTTGTGAGACTTTATTAACCTTAACACAACAGGTAAACCTATCCCTCCATTACGTGATTTTTACAAGACAACTTCCAAGACTAGCAAGAGCTTGCACACTCTTGCAATTTTTGCCATCAAAGACAACTGTTTACTTGTTTGCTCCAATTCACATGGTGCTGTTCTGTGTCAAAACTTGAAAAACAGCAGGAGATCTGAGTGGACATCTTACCCTGTTTTTATAGATATAAGAATGTATCACAGGTTTTGATGTAATGGCACATTTATAGACCAATTCATTTTAATTTTCAAATCTGATCATGACCTTTCCTTCATTACCTTACAGAAGACTCTCAGCCAGTGTACTCTCAAAGAAAACTGCATTTCGAAACAAGCTATTGGGGAAATGGAAAAAAAAAACCAAAACGAAACTACATGAGCTTTTCTTTTCTAGTTCTTTCACAGCATGAACGACTTCTTTACTTGTTTATTTACTACCATTTAAACAAACTTCTTTAGTTCAGAAAGGTCTCAACACAAGAACGTATTTTAAATAAATATGTTGCTTCAGATAAATACAGATTACTTCCAGCATTTTACCTCAAAGTCAATAGGAGTCACCATTTCATCCACAAAAAATTATTTATTTGTTTTATTGTTGCTTCTTATCATGCTGACCTGTTGCACAATCTGCTTTTTCCTGCTGCTTCATCTTTCTGCTGTGCCATTCTATTGGCTAAAAATACATGTTTGGAGAAATTTCTGTTTTCTACTTAAATATTTTCTTCCACACCAGGATCTTAATCCTTTAGTGTAGTTTGCATGCACCACAATAAAATAAATAGAAAATAAAGATAATGATAATGCAGGCCACCATAATTTCAAGAGGGCCAGAACTTTATCAGGAGCATAAATTATTCCTTGATTCTTGCATGATCCTACAGTGTATAGAGCTGAGAGGGGAAAAATAACTCAATTCTGATTAAGACCTATAGGGTTTTCACACAAATTCAGAATATCTGGTAAAACATTGAAGTTTCATGGCCTCCTTTACTTAGAATAGCTGCAGTTACACAGTGAAGTTACAAGTTCAATCTGGCACTGCAGCTATGAGATACTTGATCCCCCTTGCTCTTTGAAAGAACAAGCCCATATAATCCCAACACTGCCTTATAACCAGTACATTTCTTTGCAGCACTTGTATTTCTAAGCAGAAAATTCTTTCCATGTCCCAAATGCTGTATTTACCATAACTGTACACACAAAGTGGCTGATGTGAGCCTTCAAAGAGTCTGTACACTTTTAAGTGGTATGACCTAGATTGACATGAAGTGGTCCATAAAGCTCATATTCTCTGTATAATAATACTGTAAAATTTTACAGCTAAGGTCCTGAAAAGTCAGTGTGTGTCTACTTATATAAGTAATGTCAAAACCAGCAAGCTCAGGAAAATAATCACTGCAGCTTGTTTCCTGTTGAGGATATCTCTGGGTTTATACATTAAAAACCACACTTCTAATTCATTGTCTGGCTTTCCCCCGTAACTCTTTTTTTTCTGTCACTGGGGAGAAGAAAGTTAGATAAGGATACTAAAAGACTGCTGTGCTACGCTTTGTGTCAGCTGTGCAATGGAAAGGAAGAAGTACCAAAAAACTAAACGGACCTGACAACTGAACTGTATTTAACCAGGCAAAGAGCACTATAGCGGCAATTACCCCAGCCTAACCAATATCCCTAAAAATTCATGAGATAGCTCCAGAATAATTTCAAGGAAATACTATTGCCAAGATCTCATTTTAATTTAGGGATAAAAAATAAGCTCGTGGGAAAAAGGGGTGAATAGGTGGAAGAAGGGGAAACTGCTGTATTTTCTTCAACGTCACCCTAATCTCCATTGGTGTAAACGATGAGAAACTTGTGGGTATGACGTCACTGCTACATGCAACATAAATAAAGAAAAGAACCAAAATACTGAACAAAAATACTCTCTGCTAGAGAAAGACAGGTTGGACTGTACTCTGGGCTACAGGGAACCCATTTTTACTCACAATAGATCACTATCAGTGTGCAGTTAAAATATAGTAGGGGCCGTGTTCCAAGGCAGCAAGAGGAAAAATAAATCAAAAGTTTGTCAATTGTCATCGATTACAAGAAATTCCTTCAAACACATCAATGTACACATGATATGTCCCCTCTGGGGTTCAACCCCCACTGTTCACAGCAAGCACTGTCACTGGAAAAAATATATAGAGAATTAGATCATAGCTGTTGCACAAAATTAAAGAAACAGGAGGAATAGGTCATCCAGTTTAGAGATTTCATCCCAACGTGGTTGCGATATATATAAATATATATTCATATATTTGGCCTCTTGCTGCAAAAACTACAGTTAAATGAAACAGGAAAGAGATTGAAAACATTAAAAAAAATTAACCATCTGCGAATAAAATTTCCACACAAGTATTTCTTTGGACAATATGCCATCAGCATTTATGTGTTATTTAGGGAGCAGGATGGGTAAGGAGAAAGGGATGGCAAAGAAACTGCAAAAGGAAAGCAAGATTACATGAATTAACCTTTGCCTTGTAGAAATGTACTGATCTGCCCTGAATTATTAATATTAGGCCTAACCAGTTTGGACAAATGTCTATATAGGTCAGACTCACGTTTAGACCCCAACAACACCCCAAGCTAATGTTCAAAAAGTATCTAAATTGAGGTACAACCTCAGATGCATTATTAAAGAATGTAGGGTTTGAGCACTATGGGAAGCTGCATTAATTAGAGCCACCATAATTAAGTTCTCCATGTAAATGTCTTCTATCACATTTAATTCACCTGAATGTGTCAATTTTTATATACAACCTTTCCTTTCATCTTACATATTCTCCACATTCAGCTGCCTCTAATTACTATGTTACTCATTAAAGCATGTATTTGTCATCTAGAGCTATATAGATGCATCTGTATGCAGCATCAAAAATCAAATTGGCATAGTGACATATTACATGCTTACAGAGCAGTTAAGTTTCCTAACACAGTAGGGAAAAAGTTTTCTCAATTTATGCTTTGTTTTGGTTAGAACTGCATTTTTAAGACCAATGATTTGCATCATTTACAGATCGATAACATATCTAAGTTTTTTCAAAAGTGATTAGTGATTTGAAAGCTAAAATATTTTATGTGAATAATAGACTGCACCTAAGACTTACCTTAAAAACAAACCCAAAAAGCAGGTCCCATAAAAGGGATTTCAAAATTCTCAACAAAATTTGAGAAACAAAAATCACTAATTACTACTGAAATTTTTCATTTCATTTTTTCTTCTGACTGACAGCTCTTTAAAAGAAAATTAATTGCCTTGTTTCTAATACTTGTGAGCATGCTCCTCATGGAAGGTTGTTCTCAGCTCTACTACAGGCTGCCTCCTGTCATGGTACCTGTGACCCCTCGTGCATCTAAGAAACAGGAGGAGAGAGGGCAGACTGAGGAGAGGGGACACGATGAAAGAAATTTAAGATTTTATTCTCACTGACCATTACTCTTCACCTGAGTCAGAGGATTCCTTCCTTAGTGTTCAGTGCTCACTGCACCAGCTCTGACAGTCAGCTGATT
>VYXD01013259.1:467671-503700 GCA_013397195.1 Hylia prasina | reverse complement strand
AGCAACTCGACCAACTCCATAGTCCCTTGCTTTGCAATTCTCCTTCCATGACTTGCTTCAGCTCAAAAGGGAGGACACATAAGAAAACATCCCCATCTATCATTCATCTGTCAATATAAACAATGTACCACAGCAAGGATTAAATATATTAAACAGTGCAATCTTCAAAAATGACAACAGAGTCACCTTGACAGCATGATTCTGAAACTGGCCTTTTGCATTAAGGGACCATCTACAGCACAAGTTTCCCTTTGAACACCCTGCACTGGTTTTCCTGCTGTCCACAACAAATGCTGCTACTTAGTGCTTATACATGTGTGCCTTTTACTTCTGCCTTCATCCTATTTAAATGGGAAACATTTCCAGGCCAGCAGTTGGCAGCCAGTTCCTCATTCAGGCTCTGTGATGCTCTCTGATGTTATCTACTAGTGCTGAATTGCTTTTGCTTTCATGGTAAGCCTTGTGTCTTTATCTGTTATATATTGGCATTAACATCCAATTCTATAAGAATTATGAAATTTAGTGTTAGATTTAGGAGAGTGTTTAAAATCTCACCTAACTTTAAGCTCAATAGTTCTAAGCATTGAAGTGCTCATCAGGAACTGTAGTGATAAGGCCAGGAGTAATAGGTGCAAACTGAAAGGAGGGAAAATTATATTAGATATATGGGAGAAATTCTTTACTCTGAGGGTTACCCAGGGAGGTTGTGGATAGCCCAACTCTGGCAACGTTCAAAGTCATGTTGGATAAGGCCTTGAGTGACCAGGTCTGGTGGGACATGCCCATGGCCATGGCAGAGCAGACTGGGTTTAGATGGTCTTTCAGATCCAACCCTGAACATTCTGTAAGTCTAGGGTCCTTTAAGGAGAGCTAAGATTCTATATATATAATATATGTTTCTATAATCTGTACCTTAGTATGTGTAATTTAATCAATAATGCATATGATAAATCACCTGTTGCATTGAGCAGAAGTAAATCTGGTAAGAAGCATATATCTCTGAGACTAAAATGAGTTGTTCTTTTATTTATTATCTGTTATTGATAAAATACAGTTTTTCCATACTAATATATGGATTTTCTGTAGATGGTGAAGAATATCAAAATCATGAATAATAATTAGAACTGGTATTTTACTGCTCAAGCTGGCAGGAGAAATTTGAAGTGCAGTTATCACTAAGGAATTTAGCATCAAGGAATAAACATTTGAGGCCATCAAATACTTCAGTCAATCTTGTGCAGAAAATCAGGCTCGGAAAGGCCAGTGTCCACAAAGGAGACAGAGGAGTCCTGCAATTTTATTTGAATAAAGGGAGAGAGAGGCCATATCCCCGTGGGGTTTCTCCCTCGAGATTCTGGAGGATGCAGCCTCCTTTTTTCCTAAACTGGCTGCAAGGTACTTACAACATATTCTTCCCTTGAACCTGTCATTTTCCTCGCAAGTTCAGAAGCTATCTGTTATGCAATAGACTTTGTGCAGACCCGTTTGTCTATTACCCTAAAGTTTAGGAGTCAAACTCCTAACTTCTGTAACAAAACTTGTGCAGCTTGAGGTTGGTAGAGACATTAAGACCCATCTCCTAAAAACCCCCCATCGAGTTGTTTGTAAAGACATTAGCACTCGTCTTTCTTATCAGTCTTGAGTCACATGCCAAATCTTGGAACACTATCTTTACACATTACAGCCAAAATCACAGTTGCAGTTGATGTCACTCTGCTAGATAAATGAGCTGAAATTTCATTCTTATTATTTTATCTAGAGAGATTTGTTTTCTAGGAATCTAATTCAAAGAGAAGTGGACATTTGAAATATGCCCTTCTTTCCAACCCTTATGACTATAATTGATGTAGATTGAATTAGAGCTCCAAGCACTCTCACTCTCCTGTTGTGATACGAACATTTAACAAAGTTACTACAGAATCATTGTATCTTGGCAGGAATATTAAAAATGAATCTGTTCTTTTTGTCGTGAGACCTTGATATCAAACAATGAAAATGTGGTAAGTGACTGACCAGAACAGGAGGGTACTACCTATTAGCAATGTATTAAAGACAGAAAAATAATTCTGTCTTTGCACAAGGGGATTTTTAACTACTTCCAAATCAAATGGGGTAACAGCTGAGGTGCCCAAATTTGTGATATGTCAGCACAGATACAGCAAACACAGAAAATGCAGTGCTAAAAATTGTGTTATGGTGGCCAAAATATTATTTAGAAGAGACAGAAGCAAAGGTTCTATAAAAAAACTCAGAAGACCTTTACAACTTCACTTGAATCCAGAACAGTACTCAACTTCAGAAATAGGAGTAGAATATAGTTCTCATTGTGATTACAAGTATTGACAGAGGGGACAGCACAGGATTCGAGGCACATGTTTGTCTTGATTTAATGTAAAAAAACTCACATTGGACTCATATGAATAGCAAGAGGAAAATTAACTCCCTTTGTTGTTTTGAATGTTGCTGTTGGGTCACTCTCCAACATTGTATACTGCTATTTTCTTCCTCTTTGATCTAGATTCAGCTTCTATTAACGATAAAACAAATCAATGAAAACTGGATCAGGCCAGGGTGCTATTAGCACCAAATTTCCTTCATTTGCAGCTTCCATCATGTGTATACTGAATGTTTCCTCGTCACTTTGCAATTTGAGGGCACCCATTTGTTAATTTGTTCCCCAGATGTTGTTTCAGGATGTTTTTGCACTTTCATGCGGCCTGTCATTTCAGAGATGCTCAGACTTCATTTTGGCCTCTAAGGAGCTGAAGGATCCTCTGGAAGCTGTGGAGGTTCAGAAACAGAAGAAAGCCTGAGGGCAGGAAGCATGGTTTCTGGGCAAGCTGGAGGCAGTCAAAGGATGTGGTTTTGTGGATGGAAAACAAGCTGGATGGAGCTCAAGAGATGGTCTGTCATAAAGAGGTCTGACAAGATCCAGGGCCGTGGCTAGTGATGGTGCTCTAGTTTTGATGCTGTTGCAAACTTAGGCATACATGTTGATGGTGTTGTACCAAAGGAGTTGATTAGTAAAACAAAAAGAAGAAATAGTAGCAAAGTATTTCATTAAAAAGGAGAATGAGTTAGCCCAAAATATTTCTGAAACAAAAATCAGGCTTTTTGCAATCTCGGAAAGTAGAATAAAATCACTGTTTGAATTTGTATTGCAATAGAAGTATCGAGTGAAAGGAATCTTATGCAGAAACTGCAGTAGAACTTAAAAAATTCACAGGTGTCCAAAAAATGCTGTATCAAAAGCAAGCTAACTCTTACAACAACAGGATAACTTTGCTATGCCTTGGATTAAGTAATAAACACACACTTTCCCCTCTTTTTTATATACTGAAGCTGCATGGCTCTCTTAAAATTCTCGTGTCAACAACAGTCTAAAAAACAGACCAACATATTTTCTTTAGAAAAGACATGAAACTTAAAAAAGAAATGAAAGCAGTAAAAAATGAACAGGATTTGTAGTGTCCACTTTGGCCATTTGCATTAATTGCCTGCGTATGTATTAAAATCAATTAAATGAAGGGATGCCTTCCTTCCAACACAGAAAATAATTAGGTAATATATTAAAAGCAGATAACCTTGTTTGCCTCCCACTCAGCCTTTCTTCATCATTCTTAATAGCAAACATCAAGCTATTGATCGGTTCATCTTAAGTGCTACCAAGGTAAATGTCGTACTACTTTGAACTGATGAAAGAATTGAACAAAGACAATCATAGTAATTGTGGCACGTTGAGGAATGTAGATTGCAAGAACTGCATACAAAAAAATGCCTAATGCAACATTTTCTTTCATGTAAAATATTACAAAAGAAAGAAAACACAGGTAGAGGGCAGTCAGAGAAATTTAGTTTAACTCAAGGCAGATCACTCTCATCTCTTTCATTCTGCCTTTGTAGTAAAGACTGCAATTTCATTCTAAATCAATACGTTTTCTCAGGCAACATGATTCTATTATAAATCATCATTTGTACCATGTGTTTCTGCTAATAAATCTGCAGCTAGAAGGGATAAAAAGGAAACTGTTTAACAATAAACTGTGCTGTTAAACTAGGACAGAAACAATTTAAAACACAAGGTTATCATTGAAGCCTGTATCAACAATATGCTCTCAATGTCAAGTGTTGTGGAATTAAATGCACTTTCTTTTGCAAATAGCTGTCTATAAAGTTAAAGCTGATTCATGAAACAATGAAAATGCTGAACCCAAACTATTCATGAAACGATGAGGTTTAATGTATGTAATTTAGCTGCAAACCTGACCAACTGCATTTTGAGCAGATTTTTCAACAACTTCATGCAGCAAGGCAAAATTTGACACAAATACATATTTTGTGGCTTGGATGTAAACCTAAGGAACTGATTACCCAATAGACTAAAAATTTCCTTTGAAACCTCAAGTGCATGCTCAAATTTGTTCAAAAGCTAAAAACACTGAACTGGATTGAAAAAAAAAAAAAAAGGCTGATGCTAGTATAAACTATTGAAAGTCCAAGGATTCTAGAAGTTTGGGGATTTCATATTTCTGTTTGAGACAGATAAAGTGCTTATCCATCCTGACAATTTTCTGTGTGTCATCATCATCCCTCTTCCCCCACAAATTAGGAACCTAAAATAAAATTGCTAAATCTTAATTTAAGAAAAGGGTTTTTTTAGAAAAGACTAAATGCTAATTTAAGAAAAACACAATCTGAAAACTATCTTTTAGTGACATCTGAACTCCAGTTTGCAGGCAAGAACAGAAAGAAATACCTACCATTGACAGGAAGGTTCAGAAATCCCCCAAACTGGAAGAGATTGATAGAAGTCCTCAGACTACACTAACTTCTCTTCCTGCCTTTGAAAACCATTCTTGTGGCCTAATGTGTCCCAAACAACTTTGCTCTATGTCTCCGCTCCAAAATAAATTCCCTTTTTGACACTTCTCTTCCTGATTATTATTAACCTCACAATTTCATGCTTCAAGAACCATGAGCAAAATCATGCAATAATCATGTCCACCACATCAAAAAATGTAACTTCTGAATAAATTCCATTTTCTATGAATTTAAGTATCTTTCAAACTTAAAATAGGAGAGACATTTCTTGCTTATGAATCTGAGTAAACTTAGGAGGTTGTGGGTTTTTTTTAAATCTTAAAAAAATCTTCTGTCTTGGTCTTTTGATCCATCAGTAATATAACAGTGCACATTATAAAGTGGATGTTGTTTAAGAAAAGACCAGATTCTGTTAAATTTATCCATATAAGGCAATGGTATTGTGCAAGTAAACAGAATATATTCACTTTTGTTCATTAAGGCTTCTTCTATGGTAGTCAGTGAACAAAGCTCCTAGATTAATTTATTAGTGTTAACATATCTATTCACATTTCTAATTTGTTCAGACATTAAGAAAGCTCTGATACTTTTGTGTCTAATGTCACCATGTCTGCCTGAAAAATCTCTGTGTCAAGGAAGCTCTGTACAGCCCCTACAAACAGTTTCTATTTCCTTATTCAGGAACTGAACAACAGAAGTCCAGTCCTGGGCCAAATATTGCCCTTGCTTGATAAATTTGTTAATCACCTCTCACATCTCGTTGATTCAGCGTCAATCAAAGGCAATGCTACTGCTCACATACTTGCAGCTGAACTGTAGCTCTAAGCGTATGCATTAAGTGCTTTTTTGGATAGGAGCCAGAGTAGCTTGGGTCCTTGCCATGTCAGGCCCCTTGTGAATACATTTTTCTCACGTGAACAGTGTTTTCAGGACCAGACTTGCATCTTCCAGCACACTGGCAGCCATGCAACTCGCACAGGCGAGTGGGATCTCTCCTGTGACAAGAACATTTGACTTCTTGCTGTGTGCAACATTTGAGACTGGACCTACAGATATTTCAGGATTCAAAAGTCAGTGAGACTGGAGAATCTATCCTCAAGTGAATGCAACCCTCTGTGTTACCACTAAATATCTTGCAGACACAAAAGACAATGTATTTGAGCACTTAGAGGAAGAAGCAAGGCATAGAGATATAAAAATTAAGAAAAAGTGTGCAAAAAGTACTTAAATGAATAATTTTTACATCTTTTCCTTAGACTATTTTTTAGGCTAATATCTGATTACATCTTTTCCTTAGACTATCCTACTGTGCCTGTTATGGCAGTAAATTAAAAATGCATCAACTATTCACAGCCTTACAGGTATTACATTGTACTTTTTTAAATAATTTTTTGAGGGTCTGGCAGCCTTGTGTGAGCTTCTGAGCAAACTAACCCAGGTCATTTCTGCATCATATGTGCAATGGGACTGCACTGGACTCCTTGTGCCTGTGGTGTCCAGTCACCAACAAGTCTGATACACCACAGAACAGCTGTACACGTGCTCCTCAGAGATTCCCAGGACACAGCAGATTGATTTAGTGCCATGCTCAAACATTTAGCCAAGTCAGGTATACACAGCCACCAGCTTTATATATTTTGGGAATTGCATCCATGGGCAATGATGTGTAAATTATGCACAAATAATGAGACAATTAAATCTAAGGTTTCAGATCTGGACCCCGAGGAACAGGGTCTTGGAGCTTCTAGCAAAGTTTTCTTTCATGTATATATTCCCCTAATACAATCTGCAAACTTAAGGCTGTTTTATATGGACAAAGGTAGGGAGATTGCCTTTGGTGCTGTAGGGGGTAGTACAAGCCATTCATTCTGTTGGTGGAAGAAGAGCTCAACTTAGACTCCACCTGAGGCATGAATATCACACTCCCTTGGAGAGAAGGCCCATGTGACATGAAAAATGCAGAAGACATGCCTTTGGGATTTGAATGATTACTGAAGAAAAAGAATATTACCATCTTAACAAATATCCTCCTCTTAGTATGCTCAACCTCTAGTCAAAATGGAATATCCTGTAAAATATTTAAACTGCTTTCTTTCAGTTGAGGGAGTGATACTTGACTAATAATGCATTAATTAAGAGACAGGAATGGCATGTCAATAATTTAGGGAAATAAGATTTATTTTTACAAAAGGTCAATATAACTAAGGCAGTGGCATATTGTACAGTTTGGGAAGATACATTTATGCAAATATTGACCATAATCTTTTTATAAACCATAAAGTATATATTAAGTTATTTTGCCTATTTTTTTTCAAGCCAAGTCTCCTCAGTGTGCTTTGGACTGATCAGATTCCCTGTTTGTTCTACTTGCTCATGAAAAGTTAACGGTGCAAGTGCATAATGCTTATTCTTTACAATACAACAGTGTCAAGGCAGCAAAAGCATTGGAAGGCTCTGAAACTGGAAAAATAACATCTCACAATAGTCTAAGTTTTTTATTTATTAACAAAAGTTTAATTTTAATTACAGTGGTGTAAGAAATGTCATATGTATATATACACACAGGATCAAAAAGAGGACTGAATACAGTACATTTCTTTTTCAGAACTGCAAATTATTCACTGGCTTCAGTGTGTTGTTGCAAAAATACAAAAGATGCATCTGTATTATAATTGCCTCTGTGTGTTCATAGAGTGCAATGTATAAAAGTTATTGTTTCAGACACCATCCAGATATGCAGTGGTGACATCTCCTTCTCCCAGAGGTAAATGCAACTCTCATGTGAATGAGAGGAAGTCAGGACTGCCTGGCAAATGTTCTGTCACAGGCCATCCAGTAAATGTGTCACTTTGAAGCTCACCTAAACCTCCTTCTTCACTATATTTCTATATCTCTGCTGTCTGCTCAAATGGGTGTTTAACAGACTGTGAATCCTGGGAGCGAAGACTTATTGTAAAAATAAAATAAAAGGGTTAAGATACAGTACTAACATGTGTTAGATATCAACAACTTATTTAGGAGTCTGAGCTCTGAGTCCATGTCCTCTGTGTTAGGAAACATGTTCCTTTACAACTGGAGCTAATGCAGCAGCAAATTGAGAGGACGTGAAATACTCAGGCCCTTTTTCTGGTCATCTTTCACCAGCACAGAAATCTGTCAGGAGGATAACGTGACAAAGTCTACCCTGCTTCTCTTCCTGGTTTGTAGAGAACAGTGACATATCATTGTCAACTGGGCAACCCTTCTGAAGGTCTGACATGAAATTTGTATTCAATCTTTGATGATTATTTCATCTGATTTCTGAAAATAGTGGTCACACATAATATTAATCATGATGAGGGGAGGGATGGCCTTTACCTGTCAAAAGAAAACTTATATTAGAAACCTCTCAAAATTGTTTCAGCATTTTAAGCAAGTCCATTTTACCCTGGTCATCCTTAGAATCAAAGCTGCTTTCCAGGAATTCTCTGCTTTACTAGCAATGACATCCACATACTTTTAATCAACTTCCAAGGTCAGAACTGAAGTAGAAGCTTCAACAAGCATTAATTAAATATTATTAATTTATTTAAATTTGATATAGGTCTGTTAAATGAGATAGAAAAAATCTCATTTCTGTTTTAGCAGTAGGAGAAAAACTAAGACAATATGGGATTTAACAGTGTTCATTTGAGAGAATGAAATATATGCTAATTTCTCTGAGCTTTTATGCATTTTTTATTGCTCTGCTGGACTTTAATAGGAATTTTCTTTCCTTGCCTCTTTTACTGGACAGCGATATGCAGCATATAACCTCATTCAGTAAGACAATGATTCATTATGATTAAGATTTATCTTACAATTGCATTAAATCAGATCATGAATTTTAGCTTCTTGTATATTTTCTTCATTTTGAATGGCTCTTCACTTAGCTCTGCTATGCAGGAGGATTCCACAAAAACTGGTCTCCAGTTTCATGCAGATTAACCACAATGAAGGCACCTCCCTGACAGGCACTGGTCCTCTACCCTAGTCAGAAAGTTACTTTTTTTTCTGTTATAACACACCCAATAGAGAGGGGTTTAAGCCACAATCACAAATCCAAACACTCCCTAGTTTGGGGTGATCTTGGATCCAAACCAAGGTTTGCAGCTGGGACCCATCTGTAGTTATAACACAATATCAAATAAGTCTGCAGTGGTGTAAATTGGCACAGATTCATGGACTTCAAAGGAAGGGTGCCAGCTTGCAGGAGCAGAGAGTATGGATAATCCTACCTCTGTGAAGAAAGCAATAAAAGGGTTTGGGGAAATCAAAGTAGATAGAATAATTATGAAAATCCAGATCAAACCGAGAGACAAAATGCCTTGAGTTAGAAATGTAGTGTTATGCAGAGGTACATACATGTTTGAGATACATTACAAGGATACTTGGCCTAGTCTGCCATTATTTGTGTTGCATTTTATCTACTGAGGGAGCAAAGGACCCATTGATTATCATAGTGAATTTCTCACAAAATTATTGCCTTAACCATTATCTTTCTTTGAGTAAGAAAAAAAATGCTCCAAATCTTTGAGGATCCATCAATAGCATTCCCTCTCCAGATAATAATTTGGTGGCAGTTTCATTCTTAGAGCTGCAGTGCATGTCACTCACTGTGACCCACTCCTGTCATGTGACGCCACAACACTCAGCAATTCTAATCCTTCAAGTAGTTTTGAAAATATTAACTAAACTCCTAAAAAATTCATTTAAAGAAAATGGGTTGTCATATCCACATTTTTTAGTCACCAATCCTGAAGAAGGTGAAATAACTTGAATGAATATAGAGAAACAAAAAGACGCCCATCAGGTATGGAACTCAGATGTTTTGTCTTACCTCTTCTGATATCACTGAATTATTATTTTCTTATTGAAGATGGAGATGTTTCATTATTTGATCTTAATATCCTGCATTTAGATTTGGAACATTAAAAAATATTTACCAGGATTTTATAATTTTTTTTTATAACAGAACTCAGTCTAAAGGAGGCTGTGTATAATTTTCACTCATGATATTTTGCCATGTTGTTTGTCATGTGTTGTTTGAAAGGAATAGACATGCCATGACTGTCTCACTCATCCCTTAGGACACACTTGGATAAAAGTACTTCATTTCTGCAGGAGTCCCTCAGTAAAGTTCATTGATATAAATTAAGGGGTTTTTTATAAACAAGCCACTATACTTTTAACAGTCTTCTTAAAGTCCTGTAAAACATTTTAATTGTATCTTAAATTTTTTTGTCCTATTTGGTAAATTTTAATTTCAATAAAAAATAAGGAAAACAACAACAACATCAAAAACCCAAAATATAAAGGCCACAGTGTCCTTTGGAGTCCCATTAAATCAGCAAGCAAGGGGCATAGAGTGCAAATATAGGAAGTAGTAATATTAAATCTGACAGATTCATTTTTTTTCTCAAATGTTTTTAGGGTTTTGTGAATATGAGCTCTCTTTTTTCCTCAGTTAAGTGCTACCAGCTTGGTTCTTTCTATGACTTTTTTCTTATAAATTCCACTCAGCTGCCACCCTCCTGTCTGGACCTTTGCATGTGCTCTGCTGCACAATAAAGTTCACATGCAGCAGGGATGCCTTCAAAAAGACTGATGCCTGCTGCTCCACAGCATCAGCAATCGTTGCATCCCAAACCACAGCTTCCACACACTCATTTCCTTCAGGACAACACCAACCACCACATGAATACAGCAGCATTTTGGAAATAAAACTGTGTAAACAGCAAAGTGATCTGTGCTCAGGTGCCTGCACACTCCTGGCTGAGAGGAGGAGATGTCCAGAGAACTATTTAAAGTTAGACTTGGATTAAAGGTTTCACCCAATCACTGCACAGTGATATTTAGAAGATAATTGCTGCTCAGAGATCGCAGAGTTGTGTGCTGGTGAGCATCAGTGAAAGCAAAATAAGCATTTCATACAAGTCAGTTATAACCTTTCCCTTGTCATAGAACTGCCAGTTGATCTAGTTAGGCAGAGACAATGAAAATGCAAAGCTGGCACCACAGATCTATGACCATATACACCATAGCCTATGTGTCATCTCCTCTGCCTTTATAAAGGCTTTACTGCCTTTATAAACTGAAGCATTAACGCCTTAACAAGGAGTGGTTTGGGCAAAGAGTAAGATAACATACTTATGCTTCTTGAAATGTCAGTTTGCTATGAATAATTTTTTAAAAAATCATAAATGATACATTCATATTTTATATATGATTTGAAAAAATAAATAAAGCTTCTGTTGAACTGTTGAACTGTGTCCCAAACACTCCTTGAAATATGGAGATTACTTCACCTGTTCATTCCTCTTAAGTACATCCATCTGGCAGCACAGATAACCTCTGTGCACCTGCTCAAAACTTGGCTTTTTAGGTTACTCTTTGCGTTTTACTTTCCTGGAGAGGTGTTAGAGCTCTGTGCAATGCATGCATGGGCATGAAAAAGAGCTCCAGGCAGCAGTCCTGTGACACAAGTCTATCCTCAACAAGTAAGAAAAATAAGCATTTCTTCATTTGTGGCTTAAAACAAACTGCACAGGGCACAGCCCATGGAGGCAAGGCTGGGTAGAGAAAGGTGAACTGGATTTCTTCCCTTGTTGTATACCATCTGGCAAGGGCTGGATACACACACACATACACATACAGAAAAAAAAGACTGGTGAGATTAATAACCCATAGCTGGAACAATTTTAGGTGCTAAATTTTAGGTTCTAAAATTATTCTGTTTATTTTTAGATTTTCAAAGAGCTATCTACTCATTCCTTTATCTGCCATTAGAAATGTAGACCCTTAGAAATTCTCGTATAATTCTGCCTACAAATATGTGAGCAAAGTACAGACACCAGACTAGAGTCTACTCTAGAAACAAAACTTTTCTCACTATGTTCTATTGAGGCTGTTCCAGTGGGAGCATCCCCAGGTCTGATGGTTTTCTGGATGAATTTATTTTAACGATTCTTTGTAGTTGTGACTGGGTGCAGTGATAAGCATGCATGCAGATGTTAAGAGAAATGGGTGGTTTGTAAGAACATGCCCCTGCAAAAAATAGGACTGACAAGTTGAAGGAAAAGGGTAATTCTGGAAGACTATTGGGCTCACTGAGAGCACAATCACAAAACAATTCCAATCTTTTTGGTAAATTATCGGGGTAAAGCAGAGGTGGTGCCATATGACTGTTGTATTAAGGAAGAGAAAAAAAGCGATGTGACTACAGGACTTGTTAGCCACCCAACTGACAGGCAGGGTTTAAGAAAACATGCACTGAGAAAGAAAGGAAAAAATTAAATTTTCTACGGATATGTATAGATAGGTGATAGATAATTGCTAGGTAAATAGCTGTATACATTTAGGTTGAAATATCTATTAATTTTATGTATGTATTCTGCTTTTGAAAAGACAGCTTTCTTAGAAAACTGTATGGGTCACAGCTACTTCTTCTAGATCTCAGTTAAGCATGTGACACTGTAATTGACTGTGTCATACTATGAGATATTTTTAGTTAAACTGGAGAAAATAGGGATCACAATAGGACAAGGGCGTAAAAGAGGACTAACCAGCTTTTAGTGCTGACATAAGAATTAAGCGTTGGTGTAAAGTGTTTTATATCAGAGAGGTTCCTACTTCTCCTCCCAGGCATAGATTTTTGGTGCTGATTTAGTGTGCATTTTTTTAATGCACTTGGTAAAAAATAGTTGGTGTGGTGCTGATATGTCCTAGTGATACAGGGTTGGGAGGGAATATGACTCTAAAGGATGGCTAGGATGGAACACACAGGAAGAACTATGTGACGTTGTAGGCTGGAGTAACTGAAATCCAATACTGCAAAATGCAAGGTCATGCACTTACGGACTAATAACAAAAGCCTCTGCTACAGACTAAGAGCTCATTTGTTAGAAATGACTGAGGAAGAGGAAAACCTGGGCATATTAACAAGTCACCGGATAACTATTAACTATCAAAGTAATGTACTTGCAAAAAGCCAATGTTGACAGGAGCAGTATTTCTAGTGTGGATTAGGAAACATGTACATGCAGTGGGAAATTGGCTCCAGCTCAAAGACAGTGCCAATATAAAAAAAACAGGGGCACACATAACTTTAGTTTAAAAATCAAATATACTTGAAATCAGTAGAGCAGTGAAGTGGTCAAAAAATTTCTGTCTGTAGCAGGATCTGCTGAGATGGAAATTGACCAAATAATGAAAAACTTACGTAATATATATATAAGGTCATTTGTAATATGAGGAACTAGACCTGATAGCCCAGCAAGCCTATTCCAGCCTTCAGCTCGGAAGGATTTCTTTTTGTGCCCTCATGAGACCTGCAGTAGCTGCTTCCCTTCCTGTGCTCCCCAGACGGGCTCAGTGGTGTAACATGATGCAGACCTCCATGGCTCTGTGCCCAGCTCTCTCCCACGACAAACCCAGATTTCTCTCTGGTAGCTGCAGCCAGGAGGCTCAGTGCCACAGAGGCACAGGCTCACAGTGTGACAGGGAGAGAGGGGTCCTAATGCAGCAGGAATCCTCTGCATGTAGGATGCAGATGGGGAGACTTCCCCCACAGCTGGAAAAAACTTTCTCTTTTGCAAAGTGCTTGCAAAAGTGTGAATCAAATATCTCTGCTGGCTACTTCAAATATATACTTAGTTTCCAAGTAATTTATAGCATCAAAGTAATTATAATTTTATATTTATAGGTTTTGGTCCCTCATAAAATTATTTTCAAAGCAACACTTTGGTGTTGCTTTCTGTTTCCATTCCTTCTTCATATTTACCATATGCAGCTCATTTGAAAAGTTGTTAGTATATAAAATTGGATATGTTGCTGAAGATATTTATTTTTCTGCAAAGTAATGAGTATTCATTGGGTATGAGCATGCAGACCTAATACTCTCGAATAAGTAATGAGTTTTCATGGGATTAAATGGATAAGGAAGTACTGTTCAGAGTAGGAGACTTAAAGTCATGATGTGAAGATTAACAAACACCAGCAAAATAAAAGTGATTCCTCTGGTACGGGGAAATGTTAGATGCTAGACATTGTGAAACATGAGTGTACTGCCAAGGAGTTCAGTGTGAGGTTTGGTTTATATGTCTCCAAAGGCAGTTTGTTAGGAAGTGACTGGGGGGGATTAGTGAAAGGATATGAAACATTTTAGCTGTAAGTCACTAATTCAAATCCTCTCCAAGGCAGAAGTGAATAAAGACCCAAAGCACTGGAATTGATGGAGTTGGTGCTATGGCTGATCTTAAAGTTATGTATGTGCTTAACAGCTTTGTTGGACAGAGGCTGCAAAGTCAATGTTATTTGTTGGCCCATATGAAATAAGTTGATGTCTCTGATTCAATCCCACTAAGTCAGCACCAAAGGATTAAACAGCAATGAAGTGCTTTTGCACATCTGGTGCTTCTCCCCCTGGAGCATGGCTGAGTGACAGGCAGGGGAAAGCCATACCTGCCTTGGGTAGAGAGGATTTTAGTCTCTAGTGCTGTAAATCTGGCACCTGTCACAAGCACTAAAGCTCACATTACATAGGACAAACCTGGGGCTTTGTTTCTTCTTAAATGTTTTCACAGCTACATCTAATCAATATTGTCTTCTCTTTGTTGTAGGAAGAAGTAGTAATTAACTTTCTGTCTAACACAAGCACCCTCCCAAGCTGGCATAGAATTCTGAAGAAAAAAAAAAATGGTTTTGCCTAAAGTAATCCGTGTCTTTTGCCAAACTCATACAATTATTGAGAGTACAAAAAAAGTATCATGCTTCATATCTTCATTTTATTACGGGGAAATGTTAAGGCAGTCACTGAAAGTCTAGAGAGACCTTGGTCAAGCATACATCAAGGTAACACTTTCAGGATTACATGGGTGGAAATAGGTACTCATTGTAGGATTAAACAGCAATGTCACAGTTTTGTGATTTGCCTCTGGAGAAGGAAAGGAGATCAAGAGCTTTTATCGTGTTCAGGTGCAAGCCACAGGAAATTAGGCTTGCTTTATAGACCATGATTTCCTGACTACACAAGCATAACAATAATTAGAAATCTTGCCGAGGAGATTATATACTGCAAATGCAGTTGTTTACCTCTAGGTTCCTATTGTGAGATGAGTTTTCCAATACCATTAGTTATACTGTATATTTTCCTTAGCTGAAACAGGGGGGAAAAAAAAAAAAGTCTACATATTATGAGACTTCTGAAGATGCATGGCTCATGAAGTCAAGTAGATGTCATGGGGCAATAAAAGAAATTAATTACCATAGAGGAGGTGGTAAAATAAGATGACAATTTAATGAAAATTCAGAAAAGAATGTCATTTTATGGATATGATATTGGTATCTGTCTATCTATCTGCATGTATCTATCTATATGTCACCTGTACCTATATTCTATTTTCTGTAGCTTTTTGATTGCAAAGTTCATGTAGATCAGAGCCACCATAACATCTCAAACTCCTGTTGTCTTTGGAAGACAAATCCAGAGAAATTCGGAAAAATAAAAAACTATCCAACTTTGAGAAGAAAATAAATATGTGAAATTATACTTGGCTTATAAAAAGACTGGACATATAATGCATTCTAAGGTGATGCTATCTGACTTTGAACCACCTGAAAAGCTTTTTAGTGACAACCAGAATAATTATTTAGAGGTGAAGACAATCTAACTTGAGATCTCGTGTTAATCGTTCACAGATAAGTGAAAGGTAGAAATGCCAAAGGCACATTTCCCTTTTAAATGGAAGCTACCAAAAGTTTATTGATGACCAAAACATTTATTTTGCTGTACCTACCACACATGGATGTTATCAGATTTTCAACCACCACACAATATCGTGTTTCGAAAATGCACAAACTTAAAATCTCTTAACTGTAACATATCATGTCCAACACACTTAAGACAGCCTGTCAGCTTTCCAAGTGTTGCATTGTAAGCTTTATTTCAGCTGAGCTATTAGATTGTTTTAGAAATACACTGTGTGTATTATTTAGACACATGCCAACAGCAATAAGACACTTAAGCATAATTGACAGGTGCCTTATCATGCAATGAATGGCAAGGTGTATGTCAGAGACAGATTGTCTTCAACAAATAGAAGTCATTGTACAGAGTAATGATAAGATTTCCACAGAATAAATGGTACAGTTGTATTAAAATTCTATCTGATTAATCAGTGAGTTTGAATTGAGAAGGTAAGTTCTAACAGCTTCCCTTTCTTTGATTAATATAGTGTTAGTTATTTATCAGCCTTTGTTTGATATTTCACAATACAGATCTCATTACTCACTATATTTTTCTTGGATTTAATATTAATTATGAGTTAATCATGATATATATAGAATGGGATTAATTTCACCTTCTTTAATGATGTAATATCTAGATATCCACTCGTGTCACCTCAGAGTTCATTATCTCTCTCTGGAGGACAATTCAGACTCTTTGCTTAAGGTACCATTTTCTCAGGTGAAGCAACCTGAATGATGCACTTTGACAGACCCTTGAACTTTCAAATGGATAAAGTGAGATGAATGCTACCCACGGGGACAACCCTTTCATCCTTTGAAGGTGAAGATGAGATGACCTCTAGAAAAAGAACTCATTTAAACTCAGGTTTATAAAACAAGGATAAAATAAATACTGGTACCTTCCAAACCACTGAGAGTTTCAGTACCATCCTTACTGGAGCCAGGAGGTCACCCTGAGCCTTGGTATGAAAGGCCATCACACACTGCCATCTTTCCAGTTAGCAACATCAGATGTGAAGAGAACTGTGACTGTTGTATCCATTACATTATCATGGAATCAAAATTTTGATCTCTTTTTGGCAACAGCAAATGACAATGAATGTGGAAGTTGGACTGCGGGGTGGAATTAGCAGTGGTAAGGACTGAGACCTCCCTGAGACTTGTGATTTTCAAGTGCAGTGTATCTACAGACAAGGCTACATTACCGATATCTAAAGCTACCCAGAAAGTCTGCTGAACACTGCATTACTGGAAGACAATGAGAGAAAAACACCACCTCTTGCCATGGGAGTTAATAGATGACTATAAAGTTTCATGCTGGACTTGATTTAGACTTCAATTATGTGGGGTGGTGGTATGGTGAAGAGTGAAAATGATGCCACATGAACTCATAATTGAGACATGTAAAGAAATATGTCCTGTATATTAGAATTACGTATTTTGTTTTCTTTTGATAGCTCCAAAAGCAGTTTTGTATGCTTTCTAAGCAACAAAATTATTTTCACATGGTCAATACTGCAAGGTGAGAGGCTCAAAATGACTCTGGTGTATGTGCCTATTCCCTCTGCTGGAAGGGGATCTCTTTCAGTGACAAATTAAAAGAATTTATCTGAATTTTTTTTATGAATACTAAAATGATCTATGGCAATATTGTTGTAGGGGAGATGGTAATCTTCAGGTAACTAACAGTAAGCAGCAGCCAGGTCAACATTTTAGGAGTTGGAAACAGATCCACAGTGGTACTTTCTTCATGATTTGGATTCCCAGAGTAGATTTTCAACTGCCACATGAACAAGTCCTAGAAATATTGTACATTCAGGACTTGTTTTCCTGAGAAGCCTTGAGTGGAAAATTTAAAAGTCATACAAACGGGAACCTCTCATTTGGGCTCTGTGCTGTGGAATGCTCAGCACCTAGAAAAAGCTGTTTAGCTCTTATGTCTAGAGAAATCATTACTTCATGAAGAAAATTGTACATCAGATTCATTTTATGAAAATGAATGTGAAAATCTGAAAATTGATATTTAAAATTCACCTCCCTCATCCACTTCTGTCAGGAGTTTTGTACCAACAGTTTTGTGGTCTAGGAAAAAAAGTAAGCACAACTATTGTCACCAAGTTAATTAACCTGAGGTCTGAAGCACAGTTATTCTTACATGTGGTTTATTGATATTTGTTTAAATTATTGTAATGATTTTTTATTCAGATACAGTATATCAAATTCTGAATGGATTAATTCTCAGTTAAGACAGAAAGACAGCATAATCAAAAGGAAGGATGGATTATCCTATTTTCATCATCGCTATTAGTGGGTTTATTCACTAGACAAAATTTGGTATCTTACAGTTTGTTTTATGCTGAAAGAGAAATAAATTGTAAAGAAAATAACAGTTCAAAAAGCTGTACATAAACTGTTTCCAGAAGCATGACAAATCTGAACAGAAATTTCACCATTCACAGTCATCATGGTTTTTAGACAGCTTTCTACTTAAAAACCTTATCCTACATCCTGCACTGCAAGCATGGCCCTGGAGGCACAGAGCAGTTACCCTTGCAGCTGTGCCGACTCTCTTCCCTTCCTCTCTGGGCACTTCTCTTTGCTTTTCAGAATCCAAACACATCTATTCAGGTAAGGATGATCCCTCAGCTGCCTTACATTTGTCTCCAGATTGAACAGTGTCTCGTGTTTATGTTTGGTTGTTTAAGATTTCTATTACTTCAGCTTCCTTCTCCTTTAACAGAGGTTAATGACTTTTCTATGTTATCTTAAATGAAAGGCAGTGGTTAAGCCTGATACTTCCCCTGAATTTTAATCAAAGCTATAAGAATGTTTTAAGACTTTCTGAAAGTAAGTTTAAAGTTTTACAGGCTATTAAATGTTAACCTGGCCTTTGACAGCAATAGTGTGGTTTCATCAGCTCACACTGCTAAGAATTAGGAAGCTGGAGTGCAGAATGAAGTTCTCATTCCTACTCACATCCACCAGTACTCCGTTTAGGTTTTAAATGCTACTTACATATTACTGTGAGATCACTGGAAACCACAGGGAATCCTACTAGGAATCCTGCTGACCTCCATCACCTCTTCCCCTGCTCTAAAAAAAATTGGCAGCAAATGTTTCTGTCTTTCTGATAAGCTTGATGGGTTCATTATTACTCTTTAGTTTGCTAAAACTCAAAATAAAAGTAGTCATATAAAATTCTTAAGCAGGCTTTCAATTTTATTCATATTACTTGATAGTACAGTGTTAAACACATACCATTGCACAAATATGCTAGCAGTTTTTCAACTTGAACTGTTGAAATTAAAGCAAAGAGAGGTGTATTTGGGCATGTTTTATGCCAGTAGAGAATGCTCTCCTAGAATAGTTCTTTGTCAAATCCAGCTTTTAATAGAAGTGATTGTAGAGCTCTCTTCATCTAGTAGGCTGACAGGTCTGGTGTTAAGTTTCATCCTGTCATGCTTACTTATAATCCTTGTGCCAAAATAAACCATTCCTTTCAGTCATGGTATTTCTGGTTTGCAAATAATTATGATGTTACCATCTTAAGTCTCATTTGGTCAATCTAAAGATATGTAGAATTCTTTCCCTCTTTCCTTGTAAGGCAACATTTCCAGTCTCTTTTCCCTCTACATTATAGTTTTCTGAATTATTTACAATTAATCAGCATTATTCCAATATTCATTTTACCCCAGGTTTTCCACAGTTTTTATTAATGCAGTGAAAATTGTTTATATGAGGAAAATGTGTACAGTACAAACTATCATGGAAAAGAACTAAATTTTATCCTAGCTAAATTATTTATCCCAGAATACATAGATAAGCCCTGCTTCTTGAGTATGATACAAGAAAAATATTTATGTCTGCCTAAGTCAGGGATTCCCAAACCCTAGGTCACAGCTGTGAGTAATTAAAGTTAGTGGGTTCAGGAGCCCCACAGATATGCAGCAGGTAGTAGAGAGGGTGGTGGGTCAAGGGAAAAAAAACAGTTTTACCAATTATTGCTGTAACTTATGTCTACCATGCCTTCCAGAACTCAAAGGAGCACTGCCATGAACAGGGAGTGCTTCTGATGGTTTCCTGTTCCCCATCAAACCCCAGCCAGAGTTCAGACAGCTGAGTCTGATCCAGCTCATTCCTGGTATCTGTATCACCTGGAGAACAGAAACAGCATGAGGATCACATCAATCTTCTTCCACTTCTCACATGCTTTCATCCATTCCTTTCTAATCCTTTTCCTCAGACATTTTCTTTTACTGAAGGACAGGACACTGATTATTTAAGAGCAACCTACTTGGTGTCTGCTCTATCCAATTCAGAGAAGGGACAACAGGATAAATATATGTGTGACATGTGGGAAGGACATTAACTCTCAGTGTGCTTCATCCTAGTTGTTTCTAGGCACACAGAAAAAAATCTACAGGGCATTTTTATCACTTTTCATGATACCTCTTGGGAAACAGGTTCTGTTAACTATGTTAATTTTTTGCCTGGATAATGGCTCTTCAAGTCCTTCCCGAGCAAGTGGTAACATGCATGCTCTTTTATTTTTCTATCCAAGTGATTCACATGACCCCCTGAAATCTACCAAAATCTAAATTGTTTTAATTTTCTTTGAAAAGTAAAGGGATCATCTACAGAAAGGATCCTTTGCCTTTGGAGAAATTGAGCTCCTGTCCCTGGATAGGGCTATCACAGCCTTACTTGAGTTCGCATAACCATGATTTCTCTAGAGAGACACATACAGGGCAAGCACGCAAATTCCTTATTTTCATCTTCCCTTGCTACCAGACTTTTCCTCCAAATGTCCTGATTCCTGACTGTTCAGGAATATTGTTTTAGAGCCACCAAACCTTCTGTTTAGTTATCCTAGCCATGATTTAAAAAAGACTAGTACTTTTTAAGTGGAATTAGGAGCACTTGGAAAAGGCTGGAGAAGAATCAAAACCTCTAAGAATCTCTTTTCTCTTTCTTCAATCCTTGTCCAAGGCTTTGCTGCAATCCTGGCCCATATCTTTGTTCTTCTCATGCTGAATCTTGCAGCCTTGCTTTGTTGGTACACAGGCAATTCATCTTGTCTTCAAATAAATGATATTATTCTCCTGATGTTTTTTTTTTTTTCTTTTATAATACTTTACTTCCCAGTCATCTTATATGTCATGTTCACACTTCTTTTCACTGCTTTTAAATTTACATGTGAGTCTGCCTCGTATACATCCTTCTGTTTAGTTCTAGCTATGCTTAGAAGGAAAGAAAAAACTGGCACAATTTAAGTGAAATTAAGAGCACCCAGATAAGGCTGGATGAGAATAATATAATTAAATAATATAATATAATAAAATGATGAAACCATAGAATTAATTGTTTAAGTAAGAAAAGACATCTAAAATCATTGAGTCCAGCTCTACCATTTTCCTGGGCAGACTGTTCCAGTCCTTGACAACTCTTTTGATGAAGAATTTTTTCCGAATATCTAACCTAAATCTCCCATGGCACAACTTGAGGCTATTTTCTCTTGTCCTATCACTTTTTACCTGGAGAGGCTGATCCCTACCTGACTGCAATCTTCTTTCAGGTCTCTCCAGAGCCTCCTTTGCTCCACACTAAAATCTCCAGCTTCCTCAGTCACCTCACATGACTTGTGCTCCAGGTTCTTCACTGGCTCTATTGACCATCTCTGGGCCCACTCCAGCATCTCAATGCCTTTCTTGCAGTGAGGGGCCCAGAACTGGACACAGGACTCAAGACATGGCCTCACCAGTGCTGAGTCCAGGGGGACAATCCCTGCCTTGGCCCTGCTGGCCGCACTATTCCTGACTGAGGCCAGGATGCCATTGGCCTTCTTGGCCACCTGAGCACACACTGGCTCATGTTCAGCTGCTGCCAACCACCATCCCCAGGTCCTTTTGCACCAGGTAGCTTTTCCAGCCACTCTGCCCCAGTCTGTCCTTGCACGGGTTTGTTGTGAGCCAAAGGCAGGACCTGGCACTTGGCCTTGTTGAACTTCTCACCACTGGGCTCAGCCCATTGATCCAGCCTGTCTAGATCCCTCTGCAGAGCCTGTCTGGCCTCTGGCAGATCTGCCCAATGGGGTGTTATCTGGAACTGACTGAGGATGAACTGAATACCCTTGTCCAGATACCTAAGATATTGGTATCCTTAAAATCCAAAGGTTACCATTTCTTTGACAGAGAAATCTGCAAGCCTTACCTAGCACAACATAGATCAGTTAAAGCTTGACAAATATTTTAATTTAAACATTTCACAGTGAAAGGAACTACCTGTTTTTTAAATAAAACTTTTGTACTGTTTCTATGCCCTTATTTGTCTAGATACTTTAACAACATTTTTTTTCTTTTTTTTTCTTTTTTTTTTCCCCCTCTATTTTTTCTGTTTCCCGCAGGAAAATGAGCAAATGCAAGAGGTCTGGGATGTTTTCTCTCTTTTTGAGTTTCGTTTCTGACACTTTGTAACTTTTCAAAACTTCCTCAACTTTGGAAGAAGTAAGGCTCAAAGAAGTAAAATGAAACTCTGTAACTTTGTTACTTTATAACTATCCAAGAAAGTGGAAAAGGTATTTAAAATGTATCAGAAAGACAGGATTATAGGTTTCAGTTTTCTGTTACTTTACACTTTTCCAGAGCCAGAAAGGTTTTTAAATTTACAGAATAAAAAAATAATAATAAAAAAATTTAAAAAATAGAGGTCACAGTTTTTAATGCATGTTTTATAGAATGGGGAAACTTTGGGGCAAAAAACATAGGAAGAAAAAAAAGTCACATCTGAAGCTATGCAAAAAAAAATTGTAAAATTTGGTACAATACAAAATAAAATATGATTGCCAATTATTATTCATGCATTTTGTTAATAAATACATTCTCCCTTATGACTAAGATCCATGGATCAACTCAAAAGCATTCTACAAGGTCCCAATTCAGAAAAATGCATATCCATATTTATCTGTACATTTACCAGGTTGCAGTGTCTGGCTCTTGGTTGGAGGCTGTAAATAGCAGTGAAGCTCATTTGTGAAGGAGACAGAGCATTCTCAGAGGTCTCTGCTGCAAACACACTTCCCCAGGCACTAAATTTAAACAGGAATCCCATCACCCTCTACCCCAAGAGGAAGACACATTTCTTTGATGCTGCCATGATTTATACAAATAACTGTAGGACAGTAAATATCGCTGTGCGTATTTTTGCTTTGTCTGCCTGCCTGAATCTGCTGAGTGCTGATGGTCCAACTCCAGCAGCAGAGACATGGATCTGCCCAAGCCCCAGGCAGGTCTCCTAAGGCCCAAGAGCTGCAGACTCAGAAAGGTGCCAGAGACAGATCTCTCATAGAAAAGTAATTTTTCTAGGAAGAAACTATACAAATTATGCAACTTTGTGCTAAACATAGTGATCCAATTGATGTCAGGCCCCTCTCCTGTAACCCTTCTGAAGCACCTGAAAACCAAGATATCTGCTCTCCCTGGTGCTCACTTAACCACAGCTGGGCAGGTTGTACAGCCATCCCCACCAGTGCTGGGGGAGCCTCCTCTCCCAGCACAGCATTTTAATCACCTGCACTGTTAGGCAGTGATGAGCTTCCTGGCACCAAAAGGAATTTGCCATCGCAACAGGGATGTTTGTAGATACTCTGAATAACATCTGTAATCTGGAAAGTCCAAGAGATACAGGAATCTAAATCCCAAAATAATTTTTAAGACTTGCTTCAGGGGAGTTTTCACGGGGCAGGAAGGTTCTCTGGGGCTCACTCCATGGTCTGGGGGCTTGGGAGTGGTGGCCTGGTCTCCCTCACAGGCTGCTGGATCCTCTGTGCACAGAGTCCTTACAGCCCACGTTATCCTGTGCCTGCTGGGACTGGAGGAGTGTTTCCATCTTGCTCTTGAAAACAAACCCAAAACCGTAGTCACATGTGGTTGTATAAAAATGACAGGAAAGTGATTGTGTAGAGCTGGATTTATTCAAGTTTGTTCTGTACACATTAGCTGTAAATATAAAGAAACAAATATAAATGAGGGGTACACGGTGTGTTTGTTTTTCAGATGACTGTGCTTATTGCATTTACCTATGAAACTGAAAAGACCATAGGAGATGATTCATATTATTGGGTAAATAATGCATGTTTAGGAATATGACCTTGACTGTCCCTTTTGCTGCTTCTTCATTTTGTTGAACGGTTTATTTATAGGATGTCTGTGAATCCAGCCCCTTCTGTGGGTGATGTCATCTTTCTCATGTATTACACATGCTACACCCCAGGGAAAAAGGCAGCAACATGATTCAACATTTTACTATTTCTCCTTCCTCTTAGCATATATACTTTATATATATATATAGATTTGTTTTAAATGTCACTGAAGCACCTATTTAAAAATATACATTTATAGAAAGAGAGGAAAAAATTACAGATGCCTGTTCAAATCCATTTTTTCTGTTACTGTTATTTCAGATAGCAGGAAAACTATTCTGTTCATGTCATTCACTTAAGCCTTGTTTGTAAAGAATTCCCATAGTACTTTACATGCCTGATGGCTCACACTTAGCTTTGGAGAGATTAGTGAAGCCAAGGTGAAAGGATGATAGAGGGAAATAGTAACAAAAAGCTGGAAAAGAAAAACAAGTACAACACCCAACCCCAACAAACAAACAAAAAAAATCAACCAAACTGAAAAACAACCCCAGCCTGCTGCTACTTCCCTAAATGAATAAAAAAGAGGTTCTTAATTATTGATATTTTCTCAGTAAGAGGTAATTTTAAAGGTTATTTTATTTACATTTGTTTGTATTTATTACACATATGAAATATGTAAGTCTTTGAATCACATCAAAAAGTTATTGGAAAGGATGACAAAAACTGATTAGAGTAACTTTCTGTATTTTGGAGGCAACCTGTTTCTCTACATTGCACTGAGAAATCCATCCCACACATCACCCTCCCAGCTGAGAACAATATAAGCAGCTCTCAGGAGGTAAAGACAATTTCCAGTCCCTGACAACTTTTATGAGCTGGGATTTTGTGGCTGCCCTTTAGTAAAAAGCTGTGGCTTCCCTTGAAGAAAACATTTCTATTCTATTCCTACCCTGCCAGTCCTTACTAGATACTCCCTCCATTTAAAAGCTTGTCAAAACTTATGATGGAATCAAACTTCTTTTTTTCTGCAACTGTAATATTCAAGGCATCTTATATAGATAGAACTAAGTGCCTGCTTTAAACCACAATCCATATAAATTAAATTGAAAATAACTTTTATAATAATGTATTTATATGTGGTATTTTGAGTACTTGCTTTATGTTTCACACAAAAGACCAAAATTCTGAATTCTGGGAATCTTTTCTCAAAAAGCCTTCTTGATATATATCGCCTCCAACATCCCAGTTCTTTTACATGCAAAAAGGACATTAATATGAATGAGAGTGATTTGTACAGCAAGGAGACTCTCAGAATCAAGATGCATTAAAAGGTTCTTAGAGGAGGATTTTAGATAGAGGGAAAAAATCACGGAATTATTCAGTGAGTATGCATTTGACTAGTCTATCCTAATATAAAGTATACAGTAAGTATTTTCTGACTCTTAATGCAATATTCTAAACCAGGGGCTGTTGGACCAAGCAGTGAATACCTCTTTTAAATCATCTGTACCTGAAAATACTTGAGTTAAAATTGATTAATGTTGTCTTACATATTCATAATGTTTTATATATATATATATGTATGTATGTGTCTATATAGATATATATGTATAGATACACTTCAAATTTTATAGAGTAAAAATATATCTGGCCAAAAAATCCATGGATTACCACTGAGGAAAATAGCTAGCTAAGCTTCAGATAAATGTATAAGGCTCTGTCTGGAAAGACTGAATCCATTAATGAACTGAACTAATAGGTCAAGAAAAGTAATAGCCAAATAAATATTTTATTAGCATTTTGTGAAACTTGCTAATGGTTTAGGCTACTAATCCTACACTAGTGGGAATCTTTATTCAATATCAGGTCATTATTCAATACATATTGTCTCCAGTTTCATACAAAGTGACTTTCTGAGAGTGACTGGAGAAAGGTATTTTCACATTAATTGAATACTCGAGGATACAATGGATGAAATCTGCTGCTGTTCTAACTTTTTTTCTGGTTAAATGATTGGGGGACTCAAACAGAGATGTATGAAGATACATTAAAAAAAGTCACTTTTATTTGCAATAAATTTTCATAACTGAATTTTCTCTTAAAATCATTTGGTATGAAAAGGCTGGTGTCAGTAGAAATATTCCTTAGCTCAGGATCTCATTTTCCACAAGTGCAGTGTGGAAACCCAGCCCTCTAAGCACCTCCTGTCAGTTAGGAGTTGTTTGTGAATGCCAGCATGGATGTGGGATTAGCATGGATGTGGGATTGCATGTCCCTACCCTCATCATTTGTAAATCCAAGTTCTTCCATCTAATTTTTCTTTCCCTCGGAGTCAAGTCTGTCACCATGAGAAACTGGTGGAGGTGGGAGTTGCCAGGTGCCCCATAGGAAGCTGGGGGTGACACAAGGCAGCCATGGTCCATCTTGCTGACTAGTGCTCTGGGCACACACATTTCTCAGAAATTGTTTAACTAGGACAGATCCCGATGGATCAAGCAGCAGAGGCAGCTTCTCAGTGTTCAGGGCACACTGGGAATTATCCTGTTGAGGCAGCCCTCTCATACTGGTGCTAAAAAACCAGAAAATACAGAGCTCAGTGGGCAGCTCACGACAACTATCTTGTTTCTCTCTTAATTTTGTTAGTTTTCTTCCTGTTGTTTCCAAAGCAAGCCTACTCTACACTGTTTTTACTGCCTGTGTCTAAGTTCAAACTCAGATGGTATTTATTCTGTCAAAACCACCATTAACACCAGTGAAACATTTTTAGATTAAGAAACCACGGAAATTCAAAAAAAAAGCATGTGCAGTGCAGAGGCACCATTTTGATTCAAAACCAGTAAAACAACTCAAACGAGTCTAAAATTTCTATCATTATTTATGCTTTTCTAGCTTTGGTTTCCTCCCTTATCCTTAGTATTTAAAAAAGAGAGAAAATGCAAAAATGTTCATGTTTGAAGACAGGACTTTTTATGATTCAGTAATCACTGAGGGTAGACCGTAACATTGATGTACTGACCAAGGGAGCATTACTTTCTCAGGACACTAAATCAATTTTACTAATTTATGTTAATATTTGAGCATGGAAAATACTTAATGATTCTCTCTTATCTAGTCCAGATGGATTGATTTATTTTTCTAAGAGTGCAGTTTATGAAACTATTGTCTAAACTAACTGTGAGAGTGCTAGAAGAACATAGACTGTATGATTCTTATGTATAATTTAAAAAGCAATTTCAAGGCTCCAGTTCTATAGCTGTTCAACATATAAAATTCTCACTCAGCTCTGCAGTTGGAGGAGATTCAATAGAAGTGATTTTACAATTGATTTCAGTAGGTGTTTTGACTACAAGGGAAGAACAAAATTGGCCAACAATATTTGTAAAGTGATTTTGGATTCTTGGGAGTGAAGGCACTACAGTGTAAATTGTTATCATTTTTATGAGCTGGAGCACTCATCCTATCTGAAGTTCTCTAAGAAATTCCTGAGTTTTAAAGAATTTGCATCCATAGTCTCCTTCCTTGCTCCCCCTGCTAAGAATGAGCACCCATGTAAACAGGAATGCCACAGCTATAGAACTGACACTGTATATAATGAGTAGTAGTACATGTCAGTAATAGAGCAGAAGAGGTTTTAGGGCAAATTCCTTCTTGCCTTGCCTTTAATCTCATGATTTTTGCATTCCAATCATACACAGTGGTGACAGCTTCTCTCTGGGACTATTCCGTAGATTGAGGTTTAGGTATTCTCCAAAATTATAGGGGATTTATGGTCAAAATCCTGCAGAAACAGGGTTTGTAACCTGTAGCTGTAGTAAATTAAACCAAGGTCTGTTCCCTGGCTCTGAAGCCAGCTGGCATGATCTGCCCATATCTATGCTATTAAACTCTTTTCCAAAACAGAGTGTCTGAATCCAAACTGCCTATTGGGAATGATCTTTGGCCCATGTTAATTTCCAAATTGTTCCAGTGATTTTTTGGAAGAGTGCTAGCATTCACCAGCCAAAACCATGTCAGGGATTTTGTCTTCTAGCAATTCAACAATACAGACAGCTGAGTTCCAGCGCCTGGACTATGTGCTGACTCTGCTTTAGTTTTTTAGTCTAGATGTGCTTTCTATCTATTCTCAGTGCTTTTTATTTCCTGAGCACATGCTCTACCTACAGGATAACATATCAATGGAAAGTGTTTGTGATCTATTATCAGAATAAAACTCTTAACTCTTTGAGTCCTTGAGTGGACAGAGATATCTAATGTGAAATCCTGAGCTGGGGACACCAAATATCCCATGTTTCAGTGAAGCTGCAGGCAGCTCCTCATCCAGCACAAAGGGTGAGTTCAGAAATCTACCATGGATGGCCAGCTGATGTCAGGTGTCTAACTTCTAGGTACTCCACTACTTGGGACACTTACTCTCATGACAGTATATGTACTTGAAAGCATTTGAGTAAAGTTGCAGTTTTCCCTACACTGTTCCTTAACTTTGCATGACTGATACAACAGTTTTAGTAATGTTTGCTTAATTGCATTTGTGCATGAAGGACTGTGATACCTATCAATATTTATATCTGTTCATTTATGTAAAAAAAAAAAAAACATGCTCAGGAAAATGCTAGTGGGAGAATGTGTGCAAGAGATTGATATGGACAAAGCAAAGAAAAATATTTTTGAAAAACTACTGGCATATTTACTGAAATATCTTTAGCATTATTGTAAATATTTTCCATTTTTATGTGACTTTGTATATATTTTGCTTGTCTTCCAAATGCAAAATACATTTGTGGAAATTTGATATTTTGCATCTGACTGACTAATATACTGGAAATATACAAAAATGTCTACTCACAAAGAGCTCTTCTTTGGGGCTGGAAAAAGGCTCAGGTCATCACAGCTACATCACATTCAGGATTCACATTTCAAACAGGCAGTTATCTGGAGGAGGTGGTGATGGTATTTTTGCTGTTATACAGACATTAACACTCAACCATTCTGTTTGTGGAGCAATTCACATCAGCTTCAGGCAAAATGAGAATGTATAGTTTTAGCAGTTTAAGTAGGTGGTTTTCAGAAATCTAGTTGAATTCAATGAATCTTTTGCAACATTATTGACTTTGATAACCCACAATTGATGTATGACCACAAATAGCTGAGGAAAACAAAACTGTTTTCAAGTTATGGCTGCCCATAGCCTAAAAAAGAGGTAGTAGTCAAAGTTTCTAAGGGTAAAATCAGGTTTGATTTGCTACCCTTTTTCTACTCTTGAAAAAGAGTGCTACTGTCAGAAGAGCAGTTCTGATTCCTGAAGAGTATGAGCACTAAAATTCAAAGAACAAGGTGAATGAAATTAGGTGAATGAAAGGCAGGCTTTAAAGAGATTTAGGGAATATTATTACAATAAGATTATGCAGACAATGGAAGTCTCATCAAGTAAAGCTAGGCTCAAGTGTAAGCTACTTTACAGAGACAAAATCGAAGTTCTTATAGTACTGACTTGAGAAAGCAAATCTCAAGACTAATTTGTTGCATATTATTTATGCATATTTGGTGTCTTAGAGAAAGAAAAAAGCCACCTAGTTGTCCATGTGAAATGCCAGAATGTCACATTGGTATAAAACTTAGCAGGAAAATTTTAACTGAGATCTAGATTTTCTTTTTCACTGTGCCTTTCTTGGACTATCTTGTTCTTGTGTGCAGATGAATCCTGCTTCATTTCCTGTGTACAGGCATACTGTAGGGTTAACAAATACTAAAGTATTTGTTAACCCTTTATTTTGAGCAAGTATGATTTGTATTTTAAAGTATATATGTGAGTCAATTTTGCTTGAAGATGATCATCATCTTTTAATTGAATTTGCAGTCTGATCTGTAATAGATATGCAAAAATCAGAGTAATGCCAATTAATGTGAGATTTCAAGGGAAAGGGCCAAGATCCTTTTATTCTGACTGTTGTGGGAATTATTTCTAGAGCTGGAGATATTTTTAAGGGTGGTTTGCTTGTTTGGGTTTGTGTGATTTCTTTCTGGTTTGGTTTTCCCATATATTAGTGGGGGGGGTGGTCTTGGGAGATGTTTTACTATTCTATCAAAATGTTAGTAGGCTATAAAAAGATTCTCTTAACACTTACAAAACTCCAGGAACAACACTTGAAGTCCAACAGATGAAAATGTCAAGAAATTCTCAGGACTTAAAAGTTACAGATTTTAATGGACACTACATTTTAGCCCATTTGGAAAGGTCCAGACAGCAAGCAATTTAAATCAAAATCCAAATACGTATGTATGTGCCTGTGTTAAGTCTGTAATTATGTGAACACATGCAGGTATCTGTGTGGGTCTATGTTACCTACAGTCCATGTTTTCACACATTTCTTCTAGGGTTAGATCTAACATTCAAACTTGAGAATATAGTATAGAAACTATACTATGCAAAATGCCAAGTATTTTTTTTTCCCCCAAACATGTGCTCCTATCTTTCTTCCATAAAACACTGAGCCAACACCCAGGCCACACAATACCTCAACAGTGATAGCTTTAAGATGTGATAACTTGTGGTTTACCAATCCAAAACCACTTTCAAACACTAGATATGGAAAATTCTCAATGTGTCGTGCAGAAATTTCTTCTGGCATTAAGACCTGATATAGAACTGAAGCTTGACTTGCCACAGCAGTAATAACTGTTCTCACTCAGGGAGAACCAAGGAGAAGACTTCAGTTAGACACATTTGAGACAGCATGGAGTGACCTTAGTCTGTTCTAGAAGATTTCTAATTTGTCTTTGGTTAACTGTGATAGAACTTAAATTTAAATTTAAAAAAAAAAAAAAACAAAAAACCAACTCTATAGGAATTAAAACAACCTCCACCTCCCAACCCCTCAACAAAAGACCAAAGTATCATGGAATACTCTCAGAGCATTGTTTCAATATCTTCTAAAATACCTTAAAAATGCTTTTTGAAACTTTTTTGATATGTACAGAAAGGATAGTGGTATGATGGCTGTATAGAAAGATTTTATTTTATTGATTTACAATGATCAGCTTAAACTTCCTATGTTTATTATGACATGTCACATTCAAACCCTTATTTCACATCAGTTACACATCTCCATTCACACAAAAATATACTACTACAACAGACTCCTGAAATTATATAGATTGCTTTCAGTGTTCTCAATAGGTCTGATAAGTTAAACAGAAATCACTTGTTATCCAAGAATTGCTTTTTGAAGAAATTAGCCATTCAGCTAACTGTTGGGATATGGAAAAAATAGGAAAAATGGGAAGAGCTGCACTCAAGAGTCATACAAAATTCTCTGGAACTTTTTTTTATTTATTGAGGTGACTCTGCTCAGGTCTAAAGGTTTCTATCAGCTACAGCTGAAGTTGATTTGAATATTTCTGTAATTTCCTGGGAATTTAGGGTAACCAACACACACCACCCCCCTCAGCAGAAAGGAAGGTATTATCAGTTGATACTTTCAACCCTGTGTAAGCTTGCAGAAGTACAGATGTTAAATACAATTGAGAGATGTGTCTTGTATGTTTCCTGGGATATGGGAATATGTTTACTGGCAGGAGCTCTAGAAGTTTAATTTCTGCAATAGATGGTTTGTATTAATTACAAATTTTGAATTTGTAACAATATAACTCCATCATTTCTATAAAACAATATTTAATATACAACAAACTTTCACCACATAAACACATTAAAAACACCTTTTTATAGTTTCAAGAATTGATTACAGGTTTCTCATAAAAACATTTTCATAACTAGAATCTTAATACAGAATGATTTTTTCTATGCCAAAATACATTTAGATGGTAAACTGTTTGTAGAAAAAGATACAGAGAGAAATGGGGTTTGCTGGCATGTAATCCATTTTATTTCATTCTTTCATGGTCAACTTTAAAGCAAAGTTAAAAATGTTTGTCATAAAATATTTCATTGTTTTATCCAGAGTCTTAACCAGAAAAGAAGAAGGAAGCTAATTGACTTATTCTGTGTTTCAGTGTCTCTCAGGCGTGCCCAGAACAGCACTTAGTACACACTACCTGGACCATAACTACCTGTCGAGGGTTTTTTTGAAAGATATAATATTCCCATTAACTTTCAGCTTTAGGTGCCCACAGAATGAGGAGTGGATTCACTGTAATAGCTGAATTGCATTTACCAAATGCAACACCAGAAAAAGAAAAATCCACATAAAACCACATAGGAAGATTGATCACACATTTTTATTAGAGTCTTTTGAACAATTGCATTATGTTGTTCCTTTATTTAAAAACTCTTGCAAAAAAAGACATTGGAGTGGACTGGTTTCAACCCTGAGCATTAACACTGCATATCAAGTACTGTAGTAAAGAAGCTGGTTAAGTTTGTAGCACTAGCACAAGTCACTGATATTAATCCTCTAGGTGATCAGGTTTTTACAAAAAAAATACATAGTTTTCAATAAATAATGCTTAATTTTACAACTTTGATACAGCAATGTCATACACTGTTTTGACACATACTAAACTCTGCATGCTATATAGTCTACTAGAAGACAAAACTTTGCCATGCATTTTCTTTTTCTAGTGCTAGAAAACACTTTGTCCTCCAGTGCATTGCCTCAAGCAGCCTTACCATCTTCCTTCTCTCACAGCAATAGGCCGTGCACTGGCATGCAAAAACCTCAAGAAAAGGTTTCCCCCCCACCATCACTCAGACTTCTAAACAAAAGTACTTTTCAGCTTTTCCCCCCAAGACCTGGAGTGGCTATGAAAACTCATTTCATGTGGCCTTGAAAAGTCTTTGAAATTACATATTTTAAAAGTGTCATGCTTGAAAAACTGCTCTAAAACATTCAATTTCCCCCACCTGTGGCCATCATGCAACATCATTGAAATGTTGTAACCATCTAAAGTCCCACATTGGAAAACAGGCCTCCATTTTAAAACAGCCCACCAAAAAATAAAAGGAAATAAGAAAGAAAGTATCACAGCATTTATGTAAAGACTCCAAAACGCCAACATATGTACAAGAGCAAAACCAGATACAAATTGTAAATGAACTAACAATGGCATATAACTCTTCTCCCTGGCTTTGCCAGGAGTTGAGGCAAGTTGGTTTTGGAGATAAGCAGGACGATGGAAACAAAAACAAATTGTGACAATGGGAGTTCCCGGATTAATCATTATTACTTGATCAAATTTCTTCAAGCAGTAAATCAATGTCTTGATTTTACTGGAAGTGTGAATTACCAAAATCTAAAGCCTTATTCAATAATTCTAAACCAAACCTACTTCTGAACTTTCACAAGTCTTAGAATTTTGGCACTCTTTCACTTTTTCATCCTGCAAGATTGCACTTCCCAGAAAATCCAGATGTAACTAACCACAAAAGAAGAAATTTGATTAATTAATAAGGATTGAAACCTCCATTCTCACACTTCCAGGTTGTTGTTCATCATTGAAAACCATTCACCCCTTCTTATCCATATTGCTTTAGGGGTTTCCTTGTATCTACAGAAGTCATTCCTTTTAAATTGCTGTCAATCACAATTTTTCTAAGAGTTTTTAAAATATTCCTATCTTTGCACTGGCATAAGTATTGGGTTTTCTAAGAGAATCTCACCCCAAAGAAGGTATTACTTTTATACATGAAATATTACGAACTTTTGCTTCCCTTTTTGTAAGTCATTCTACATCTTCTGCACATTTGTGCTTTATATTGAATATAAAAATAGGTCTTTAAAACTCTATTTACTTTAAACTCACTAAAAAACTACTTGCTTGTGAAATTCTCTTACAAATTCACTGCATCCATGTAGAGAAGATAAAACTAATTAGGCAGTTAATTGGTATAGGTAGTGTGCAAAAAAATTAAAAATGAAAACAATCACAGCCTTGGATGTGAATGAGGGGAAAGGAAATTGATCAAAGAAATACAACTGTATAGTAGGGGAAATGTAAGGCAACTCATTGTATTAAGTTTTTGTTATTTATTTTTTCCTGGCCTTTCTTACAAATGAAGGTTAGGAGGAGCTAAGACACCTATCCTGCCAGCAGCCCTTGAGGCAAAAACTCCCATTAAGCTCNTACTAGGCAACAATTGTGAAGATGTAAAACGGAATTCATGAAGTGTTTTGATTATCAAACACCTAAAACTCATATGGCCCTGACTTTGACCCCACACCAGTTTTCCCCTGGTGTAACAACAGAGTTGCACTTTCCTCAAAAAGGCAGGAGTGAGGGATCATACTGCACGCATGCAAATCACATTCAATAGACTTGAAGTTTCATCTGAATGTCAGTGAATGCCTAAAAAGCATGTAGCACTTAAAGGACGCTTGGAATGAGCCTTTCTACCACATTTGTAAAAGACTGCACTTAAAGAAAGAAAATATTTCTTAACTGTGGTTCTTTTAAAAGAAAGGGAAAAAACAGAGTAAAAACATCAAAAGGGGAAAAAAAGGTTGCAAAAAATGTTCACTTTAAAGATAAAAAGAATCAGCATGTTTGATTAGGTTTTACATTGAGTTGACATCCTCAGTGTTAGTAAAGAAATTGTCTTTCAACATAGAAAAGCTCATTTTTCTCCATCCTATCACTGAGTCCTCTTACACGTACAGAGACAAATGCAAGGAATGTGGGGAAAAAGGCCACAGGAGACACCAGGCCTGCAACAGGACTGCTCTAGCATGTCAACAAAGATTCCTATGTACACACACACAAAAAAAGAGAAACAGAAGGTATGCATATTATTAATGACAAAATAAAAAAAGAGTAAGCTTAGCAGATGCTATTTTTCATAAGTAGAACAATGTTTTTTACTCTCACTGAGATCAGTATGAGCTTAGGCATTCAACAGCATCAAACTTCAGCCCTAACTATGCAGTGGCTTCAACAGAACACTACCTAATTTTTCCTTGAACGATATGCAATAATAAACTCTAAAATAAAAGTAACTCAAGTGTTTGGCCAAAAAAATTGTTTCCCTGCACCATACACCTTCACTCAAAATATTCCTTTGATACAGTACAGCATAATTCCCATTTAGAAGAAAGAAAAGATATACTTCTGAGTGGGTATTATATTATTTGACTAAAGTAGACCTGTTGCTCTTTTAAAATATGCCTGATTGCTCTTTAATTGGATCATTTAAATCAGCTATCCTTGAGTAATATTTTAAAATGGTAATTCTAAAAACAGCCTCCAAAAATATACGCAAGGCAAAACTTTTGTAGGCTGAGACACAGACCTTATTACAATGCAAACTAAATGCAGCCTGTATTTGACCATAATCATTCATAACTCATTGAACATCTGTAAAGCACAAATGTTTAATGACACTGCCTATTATCACTTTAATAAACAAGGATGCATATCAGAAGAAAGGGACAGAAAGAACAAGTCACCCTACCCTCATGATAGCTTGAAGAATTACTAAGAGAATTTTGGCTCAGTTTTAAGACTTAGAACCTGATCAACTTACTCCATCACCCTAGCCCAAAACGGGATTTTTGATAGCAGGATAGTGAATGGCTAGGCTAGAGCACTTCAGTGTATCTATTTTCTTTCAGTCTTTTGCCTTAGAAGAGATAAATGTCATTTGTTTTCCATCTGATTTCTAAGTTATTACATGGAGAACACACTAATCATTTGAGACCAAAAACTGAAAATTCAAGAAACTCTGTTTTATTGAGGACTATCCATTGCCAAGGATATCTTGTATATCGTAATTAAGTTTGTTTTAAAACACAGTTTCTCATAAAGAATTATCACAATGCAAGACATAAATTTGAGTTCCCAGATATGCTATATCTCTTTTCTGATAGCAAAGATTTAGGCCAAACAACTTTTATTTAGAATCATGAGTGTTTTATTATTATTATTATTAGAAAGAGATCAGATTATATTAATCATTTTACTACCAGTTTAACTAACCTAAAGTAAGATATCTCACCACTTAAATGCCTAAGAGTTGTCTTTGATTAAACATAACATGCATGCAGGTTTTAATGTTATGTTTTATTATGCCTTACAAATGCGTATGCAGGATTTTCATTTCAGCAAGTCTGAAAGCCTGTAGCAGTGGTTGCCATCAAAATACCAGCACAGTGAATTGTCCCTGTAAACAGCTGGATCATTAATTAGCAGAGAAAAAAAAAAAAAAAGTAGTAATAATTTACCAATGCCTATCAGATAAAAAAGTAAACTTCTTGAGAAACAAACTTCCACCTCGTGAGTCTGTTTATTGCCATCAGCAGCTATCTCAGAGCATGCAACTGAAATCCGATGGCTTCTAAAGTCCAAAAAAAAA